>WAAE01031657.1:0-12466 GCA_013400495.1 Nicator chloris | reverse complement strand
AAAAAAAAAAAAAAGCTATAAATCTGACTTTGTTTTATTGGGAGTATTGTGAATGAGCATCTGGGATGCTATTAAACTCACAGGTACCCTCAGCTCTGTCTCTTTCATTCCCCTTGTAATGGATTGCTTTCATTTAAGATTAGAAGTATTGCTACAAAGTGAAAACCTGCTTTGATACCATCATGAAAAGGCACTTCTGTACATAAAGAAAAGTTGTTTATAAATAGATAGCAGTGATATTATGCTACTGCAGTTGAGGAAACCTAATTCCATTAAAAAACATCAGTGAACAACTAGAGTAATGCTTAATAATTAATGGATATGATTTAAGTCCATTTTACAATGATGACAATTTTTAAAGGTCCTGTAATATTTATAAGAAAATGTTACCTCCCGTAATTCTAATGAATGAATTTTTTCTGACCCTTTACTGAAAGTTACACCTGTAAATTAATTTTTCAGCTTGCTGCTAAGGGGTCTTTTTTTTTTTCCCAAACCACAGTTCATTTACACAGTTTTGGTAATGTTTTCAGGCTCTGTAGATCTGCATCTTTAGCTTGGCATAGTGTTTTTCTTGTCAGTGACTGAGTATCAGCTAACACCTGACTACTTTAAGAAGGTTTAAAAGCCCTGTACACAGAATCATATAATAGTTTGGGTTGAAAAGAACCTGAGAGGTCATCTAGTTCCAAGCCCTCTGCCTCGGGCTGACACACATTCCACTAGATCAGGAATGATCACAAACAACTTTTTACTAAAAAGAATACCATTTTAATTTTATTTTTTTTTTTATCAGGAAGTCTAGACTGCGAGGAAACGATACAAAAAATCTTTGATTTTAGGGTAACAACATTTTTCCACTTAAGGGGGCTTAACAGTAAGGACTGCAAGGACATTGTTCATCTGATTTCAACAAATTAATTTCCATTCAGGAGCTCTGCACTGGTAGAAGGTAGGAAGGCAGCAGGAGGAAGATCACACGAACAAAATTTCAGGATAGGTTTGGGTTCAGTCCCCCACATTCCATGGGTGCTGGGATAAGTTAAAGGACCTGCATGAGGTGGAGGAGGCGTGGATTGGGGCAGTAAGTAGCTCCTGCCACTTGCCTTTGCTTCCAGCTTACTTACAGGTTATTGGTACTCCTTAAAAAGCCATAGTGGGGAAACAAAGCAGAATTATTGATATGTGAATATGTGGTGCCCATTCATTTCTGTTCTCATCACATGGCATTTTGAGGCATCTCGGCCTTCCTGATTTTTTCCAGGCTTGCCTCTCCTCTTAACAGATGATTGTGTGTATTTGTGCCAGCTTTCTCAGCTAGGGGCTTATGGTCTTTATGGGTTCAGTGAAGAAAAACCTGGATTTTGAAGAAAAATCTGGGTTGTTCAATATCTTACTAGATAAGCATTTCTGTGCGACTGCTAGGGAGTGTTCTGAGCATCCAGTGCTCTCTGGACTATAGAAATACTTAAATCAGGACTATGTGCCAGTGACTTGCAGCTGTTAAAGATTCAGATTGAATGTCTGCTTCTGAAAATGGGTGAGTGTTTCAAAAGAGTGGTTCTAATTTCATACTCATCATATTCATTTCAGAGGAGACCGGAGTTTTGGCCACCATCACACTGAGACTACTCATTCCTAGACCTCAAAAAGATTCCAAGGCATTCCAATGATCAGACTGTGCATTATGTGGGTGTGGAGACAGAATTGGTCCCTTTACTTGAACTGAGGTTACTGCAAAAAAATGAAGGCCAAAGGTGTGTGATGGAGTTCTGCACCAGAATTTGTGCTTCCAGTGCTGCTAATGTATTTTAACTGATAACAGTTTGCATAAATGCAGTTGCTGTCCCTCTTTGGGTTCTAGGAATCCAAGGTCACTCTTTTTGGAGGGATTGGAAGC
This sequence comes from Nicator chloris, assembly GCA_013400495.1. Classification (NCBI taxonomy): domain Eukaryota; kingdom Metazoa; phylum Chordata; class Aves; order Passeriformes; family Pycnonotidae; genus Nicator; species Nicator chloris. Next base: position 10,566 of record WAAE01031657.1, on the reverse strand, counting down.
ATAGAATTTTTTCATCTTGCCTTTCATGAATATCCGGAGTCAAATGTTTCAGAAAAAACCTCTTTACGTTGGTGAAGAGAACTAATTCTAAGGTTCAGTCCACAAACTGTTTTTCTGCTGATTTCTAACCTATGTACTGCTTTCAAAGCTGGACATTTAGCAACTTGTTTGGAGTTAGAAATTTAGAAACTTGTAAAAATTTAATGAGATTTTTAGGAAAAAGTAATTTAGGCATTTTGAATTCTAGGGTTCATCTGATGAGGTTTCTTGCTAACATATTTCTAAAATTTTTGACTAAATTATAAAAATAGCTTTAATTTCTTCCACTTAAGCATTATAATGTGAAATGGAGTAGTTGCTTCTGGGTGCTAATTTGTTATCAATATTGAATGGAATAGAAAATTGGTGTTACAAAAGATAAGGGCAAGGCAATGGAAAACGTTAGTCAAGAAGACAGGAATTATAAATTAAGTTGTGCAAAACGTTCACAAAATAAGAAACAACATCATTCTTTGGTAGGATACAGTCTTGAAACACAGCCCAGGTTTGCTTTTAGTCAATATTCAGACAAATTCAGCACATCTTTTAAATTAAAGAAAACTGATCAACATTGACAAAAATACTAGTCACTGTGGTTTCGGATGTGTAGACACTCTAAGGTTTCATAAAGAAAAAAAAACAGGAAGCAAAGCAACTGAAGGATAAAGTTCAAGGGGTTTAAACCATGACAGATCAAAACAGAAGCAAATGTCTGCACAAGCCCCCACAATATGAAACTGCTTTGTTTTTAATGGCTTCATTCCTAACAGATGTTTGAGAGGAGCTGATCTTTTGCCAGGAATGTCATTATCACCTATTGGAGTATCCAGCTAATACCAGGCATTTGTTGTCACTTTGTTTTGCATACTTTTCAAACTGTATTTTTGATACTGCAGTACCAAATTTCTGCAGCCTTTTTTTATTTATTTTTTTTTTTCTTTCTGTGTGTGCACATAGAAATGCTGTCAACAAGTAATGGGTGAGTTTGGGATGGAGATTTCTTATGGTCTGTTTGGATGATATTAAATCCAAAGTTCTGTGGTAGCCTAAAAGTCCCAGGTTAAACATATCAAAAATAAAAACTTGAATGTAGAAATGATAAATGTTTTTGTCCTTTAGGATAGGAAATAAGAAGGGCCCAAATCTTATTTCCTTATAATTTCCAGCTCATCAAGTACAGAAAATCTTTAGGAGTTGAACCCAGCAGTACTGATGCCTTTTACTCATGTTTTTAGCTCTTGGATTAACATGCAAGTTTGTATTAGGAGACAAAATGAAAGTCTGTGGTAGGAACTGACTCAGAGAAGTCCTGAATAGTTGGTGCCTGCTTTCTGAGTGTGTTGAAAGTATTCTCCTTACATAAGAAGTAGCCTAGCTCTGGCAAAAGCATGCTCACACCCTACCCACTCCTAAAAAACTCACCAAAACCCCCCAGCAAACAAACCAAACAAAACAGCAATGTCAACAGCAAAAACTAACAGAAAAACCTCACAAAATTTCTTTTAGATTTCAGGGACGTGTTTCATAAACTCTAGAATGATTCATGGTATGCTTTTCAAAAATCGGGATACTGTTTGCACAATATCAGGAGAAGCTATTCTACAGATGCTAGAGATGAAGGATAAACTCTTTCTTTTCTTTGGCATTGATGTCTGTTTATTTTTAAGAAAATGAGCAAATGGGTGTAGCTCTGGAAATTTCCAGAGATGTTCAAAACCCAATGAAGAAGGGCTGGGAAAACCTGCTGCTAAACAGGGAGGCGGCACTAGCAGGTCTCAAGAGGTCCCTTCCAACCTAAATGATTCTGTGATTCTCAATTTAATTGATGATAGACTCTCATGTTTGCTTTTAATAGGCTCTTATGTTTGCTTTTGTATTTTTTTTATTCTTTTGGTGCGTCAGCACAAGCAAAAATATACCTGAAATCATGACAAGGAAGTGTTAACAACATGTTAAGAGAGAGAACAGTTAATAAGTCCTCATTAATGTGTTATGTTAGAAACAGAGGAGCATAAAAGATGAATTAGTTCCCTTCTCTTGATGTTAATGGATACCCAACAGGGGGAGGGAATGGAGTATTAAAATTGCTATACCAGTAAATTCTACTGAGTCTTGTGTTATAAATCTTCTTTTATAGATCTTCAGTACTTGCACCAATAATTCTTTCACAGGAATGCAATGTATACTGAAAACATTAGTCATCATAACAGAGCACATTAATACTTATGTTAAGTAACTCATCTCTAACACCAAAAGAATGTGTAAGAAGATCTGGATTATTTTGCTACAGATCTTGAGAACTGAATTTGATTTTTTACTTCTGCTTTAAAACCCCAAAGTGTTCAGTTAGCTGAAAACACTTCAGTGAGAGAAAGGTTTCTTGAACTTTTTTTGTTCCAGCTGGAAGCAGGAAGAGCAAAAGATGCTGGACCCTTCTAGTGAAGATCTGGATCTTCAGTTCCTGTGGGTAGCTAGTTCATCCAAAATGTGATTACTTTAAAGCAAGATGCCTGTCGCTCTTCAGTTTCCCCACTTGGGCAGCTTATGAATTATGCATCTTGCAGAGTCCATTCAATTTTATTCTTAGTTCAATGCAGATCTGGTAATGTAAGACTTTTGTATAAAGGGTTAGTAGGTACATGGATCCAAAGATCCTTGAGATGTCTTTGAAGGTAGTTCTGCAGCTGAAATTGAAGAGAAATTATAGAAACTATTCTGATTCAACTGTAAGGAAGGAACAAAAATCTCAAATAATAGGGAGATCACTTAGGGGAGGAAAACTGAGGTTGAAATTACCCCCAAACTTTCACCTGTAAACCTAATACCTTATCCCACTTTTTTATTAGGTGTTTAAATTTGTGTTAATTATTATGTCCTGCGTATTTAAGCCGGAAACCACTGGGAAGGTAGAAGGACACTTCGGGTATTTCTACTGCCTTTGTATTTCAGCACTCTGGACAGGGATTGGGTTCCAGCCCCTGGATGTGCACTGGGAGGGCACAGAAGCAGCAGGTTCAGACTCCCTGGTGTGTAAGGATGCCCATATTTGTCATGGAATGCTACTGAAGGTTGCAGCCATTGTTTTCTGAACACAAAGGAGATAATTTCTGTAAGTCTTAGTGAGTTATATCGACTTCTTCTCAGGCCTGCATACATCTTTGTGTATCTGCTGGCTAAGCTGTGCTAGCTATCTGGGAGAAACAGAATCACAGGGTATTTTGAGTTGGAATCACAGGGTATTTTGGGCATTTCTAGGGACCCACAAGGATCATGGAGTCCAGCTCCTGGGCCTACACAGGACCATCCCTAAGAGTCACACCATGTGCCAAAGAACATTGTCCAAACACTTTTTTACTTGCTCAGGCTTGGTGCTTGCTGACCACTTCCCTGGGGAGCCTGTTCCAGTGCCCAGACACCCTCTGGTGAAGAACCTTTTCCTGATATCCACCTAAACCTCCCCTGGCACAACTTCAGACCACTCCCTTGGGCCCTGTCGCTGGTCAGCAGAAGGCAGAGATCAGTTTCTGCCCTCTGCCTCTCCTCATGAAGAAGTTGTAGGCCACAATGAGGCCTCTCCTCAGTCTCTTCTTCAGGAATAAAGTGGTGAGGACTAACTAGATACGTATGGAAAGACTGAAGCTATAAAATGCTCCAGAGTCTGGGTCAAGTGCTTGATGGTGCTCAAGAGCACACAGCCTTGCTGTAAACTTTTTGTGCTGGTTTGAAGGCAAACCGGGGGGAGGGATTAACCCCACAGAAATACCTTGTGAGAGATTCCAAGTTGGAGCTTAATAACAGGAAAATAGGAAATAATTAATATTAAATGAATAATACAATTTAATAGGAAAACGACAATAGAGGCAATAATACAGGAACACCGACTGGAACTGACAAAGTCTGAATACAGCCTGTCACCCTGTTGGTCAGGGTGGTGGTAGCTGTGTAATTAAATGGTGGTTACAGTCCCGTTGGAGTGATGGATCTGGTCTTGTTGAAGTGGTGATCCTGTGGAAAGGTCTGGTCCTTCTCTGGAGGTCCAGTGGTGGTGGTGGTGGAGAGTTCTTGTCCTCTGGGTGGCCAGTGGTGGTATGGCGGTGTCCCAAGCCCCAGATTACATCCAGGCAGGATTGTCTGGTACCTCCCCCAGAGCAGGGAAGGATGTAATCCCAGGAGTCATTCTGTGAGGCCTTGATGGCCCGTTAGCAGAGATGGCCCCCTCATGGTGGCTGCTGCTTCTCCAGAGGGAGTTATCACGGCTGAGTCATAGAGAAGAAAAAGAAACACTGCTCCACCCATTAAACATCTCCTCAGAAGGTAATGTAGGTGGTGGTAGAATACATAGTTTGGTTACACCTCACATTGTGACCCACAACGCTATTAAATCCATTCAGAGACTAAACTTTGAGGAATATTGCCTCCCTTGACTTCTCTCTTCCTTATCATACAACTTCCTCCCTTAATCCTGACAAAGCCTGTTGTAATCCAGCTAAAGAAACAAGAGAATTTTCTGTAGAGAAGTCGACTGCATTGATGGTAGATTCTTAAGTTTGCTTTTATATATTTTTTATATTCTTGTAAAAAGACGTCCGGTCTAAACTTAACCATTCAGAAGATCTCTTTCCATTCTGAAAATTAATGTCATATCAAATGAGGGTAGGAATAGTATAGGACTCATTGTAACAGATCATAAAAGTTTTTCAAGTTTGAAATACGCAAGGATCCAAAAATATTCCTCTCTCCCTTTGGCTATAAGAATAATTCCTCTTCTTGAAATGAAATCATCCCAGAATTATAGTGCTCTCTACTTCCTCAGCGTGTTTTATCTTGAGGAGACAGCTTCTATTTCTGTGCCAGAGGTCTGGAATCTGATGTCATCAACTTCAGCTGGGTATTTGTCATACAACCCTTTGTACAGCATTAGGATTCATCATACAACAAGCTAGTTGTGCACCAAGGAGGGCTTTGAAGCAGATGACCTCCTGAGGTCCCTTCCACCTGAATTTATTCTGTGACTCTATTTGTTTCTTCAACTGTTTATACAAGAAAGGGCCCTCTGGAAGGTGCCAGCCTTCTACCTCCTTTCATGGCCTTTCTAAGAGCCAGAAAGATAATGTGTCTATTCACACTGTAATCCAAACGAATTATTAAAAATGCTTTGTGGTTCTTCTTATACCCTGGTGTATTTAACTGACCCCTGTGCCTGACTTGAATTAGCAGTCTGCCTTCAACATTAAGTTTCTTTGGGCAGGAAGGTACTTTTTCTTTCTGTCTCTTAGGTAATTGCTGATGTTGTCAGACAGGTAACAGTGTTTTCAGATGGGCTGGGAGAAAGGAAGCCCAGTTTCCATATAAAGGAGATTTGAAAAGAAAAAATTGGTGGTTGGGGGAAGTTTCTGGAAAAGATGTGACTTCCATATGAAAGGAGACAATTATGATCAAACTGAGTATTTGAACACATTTCATGGCGTGAAAGTGGTCCTTGGTTATGATCATGATGGAAGGGGAGGTGGAAGGGAAGAAGATGAGAATGATGCAGACCATGAACTTTAAAGAGTCATTCAGGAAGTCTGTGTCTGCTGTTTGATAGGGTTTTTCTTTTTTTGTCCGTAACAGGCAGCCAAAAGAAAATCAAAAAGAAAAAAAAAAAGACAGAAATTGCAAGGGAGTTATTTTGGTTGGTTTCTTCTTGTAACAAAGCTGAGAATCAGTAGGAGTTTCTCTATTAATTTCCGTGAGAAAAGAACTGTCCTAAAGGACTCCTACAAGCACGTTTTTAAACATTTGCGTTGAATGGTAAAAACAAGATCTAAAGCCCCACAAATAGTAACTGTCGACTCGGAAGAAGGAATATATCCTAGCGAGACATCTTGTACCATGTGTGAATTGCCTATTTCTGGCAATTTTGTCATCGCACCCGGACAAATGGTGGTAATAGCCAAATGTAAGAATAATGACTAATACAAAATCCAAAATGAGCATCCTCTAGGTTTTCCATATGGCTATAAACAGGATTAGATTCCTTCCAGAAATCTCCAAACTAATTTAAATTTTGCTTGAGCTGTAACAACATACAAAAGGTTGATTTCTGCTGTACCATAAAATCTGCTGAAAGGTTATGTAAAGAAGTAAAGAATCACATCTGTTTATTTATTTATCTTTTTTTAAATACTCTAATCCAGATAAAATTAATAAGAGCAATGCAAAGTTTTGATAAAAATGTTAGCTAAAATATATGATAAATTAAAAAAAGAATTATTCCTGTAGGAGTACACGGCGTAGTAACAAAAAGCAAATTTGGTGATTGACGTCTTTATAAAGTTTGAATCAGCTGTGCAAGAGATGGACAGTGTGAAAGAGCCCTTTTAAGGAGAGTCACTTTTTTATTCAGAACCTTGTTTTTCTTGTACTCACAGAAAGCACGTGTGACCTGTGAAGTCCCACAAAAGTGGCTGGAGGCTGGGAGGTCAGTGGAAAGAGCACCCCCACTCCCTGGTCTCTGTATATTTACATTTTGTTATGAACTCCTATGGCCACGGTCACCACACACAGGTTTTTGGTCAGATCTGGTATAAAGTTTTTACACTCTACGCCTGGCTTGTCAGGGCTAGGCAGGTCTGACAAACATGCCTAAGCAAGAAGGGATTTATGCAATGACACCCAGTTTCTTCTCTTTGAATAAATGGGGCACTTTCAAGTACTAATTTGGTGATCTGAAAACAATGTACAGCACTACATAATTTCACAAATTTTCCAATTTAATGTCGTGAAGACCTCACGAAGCCTTTCTTGAGGTCTGTAGAGTGATGCAAAGAGCAGCTTCTTGATGTCCATTTGTTTTATCTTTAGGGTCACATGTTGGTAATTTTGAAAGATAAAAATTTTAAATAACGTGTTGTTAAATATGTATAGTAAATCACAAGGTTTGGCAGCAGAAAACATTAAATAGGCATTTATTTTTGAATGGCTCCGAGGTGTTTTATGGTAAGAGAATGTCAGGCAAATAAAAGGAAAGTTCAAAGGGACATCTTGCCTTTTAAGAGCTAAAGAAGAGTAAACATCTTAGTAAATCTTAATAGACTTATGGAACTCCCTGATGTTTCTAAAGTTAAGCCATCCTAGGGAACCCCTGAGGATGCAGCGTTTTCACTGCTTCCAGTAGGATTCCTCAGAGCAGCTAACCACACAGGTTGTGCTATGTGGATCATATGAAATTATTCTGATACTTTTTATCAGAGACTCTGAGATGATAGGTGTAGTAATATGTTGGGGCTGAGAGAAGACCCTGCCACCTGTCATCTCCTGGTCACTGTAGACAAACTAAGACCTGGCTTCCTGGCTTGGCCATAACATTATTGTGCTGCCTTTGCTGCTGCTGTACTAGTAGAGTGCTAGATTAGGAGAAAAGGGTATTGAAAAAAAAAGTACCATGTAAATCTATCCCACCTGCACATCAGACAAAAGGATGAAGTGGTCAGGCAGGAGATGGAAGATCTGTGTTGTTCTCACTGAGAAAACGTGTCTCCTGAAGCTTAAATAGTACAGACTCTCCTCAGCCCCAGTTTAGGAAAGGAGCACTATATCTGAGGCATTGTGGTACCTATTAAAACACCTTAAATTATTATATAATCTGAAGGACTATAAAGACTTCTAAGGAAGAATGTAACCTGCTCCATACCAGCTTCTGTATTGTTTCATTCAGTTATTTCACACAAAGCAGTCTGAAAGGTAAGTATTGCCATTTTTGTGTTCATGGAAATTTCCTTAGATAAAGAATTGGGAGTAATGGGAAGCCACTGATGTGAGTGGAGTAACAAAAGTTGCCTCCACTAAATGCTTGCTTCCATTTACTTTCATCAAAGCATCTTTATGAAATTGTTGCTGCCAATGGAAAATTCAAATTGTCCTGGTTAAAAGACACAAAGGAGCTGTAGTGGTCACTGCTTGTGTTTTCCCAGGAAGTGAAGTGAAGGATGCATTCACCTGAGGGATAAAAGGCAAATTAAAGTTTATGAAGAGATGTGAAAATAGAGGTTCTTAAAATAGTCTGACGCAAGTATCTTTCTCTTTTCTTTACCTGGCAAGACGCTAAGTGTTATCAGTGTTTATTCACAGACTGGTTTAGATGAACCTAAATGCTTTGAAATGTTTCTGAGAAATTTTGTTTTCAAATTTTCACTTCCATGGTGGAAAGCGTGAAATTGAAGCTTTCTATTTGGTAATTTTTTTCCAGAAAAAATTGATTTTTTTTTCATAGCTAGAAAAGCATAAGGAAAGAATGAAACCAAGCATCTTTGAATCATGTTTTAACTACGTTTCCTTTGTTTAGAACTTTATACTCTTGACATGTCTTTATTTTAAATCGATCATGGATAATCCCAGCACTGTTGAGATCTATATATATGAGAGAGATGATTTTTTCTTAAATGTTGATATCACATGATTGTCTATAAATTTGGTTTATAGATTATTTACTTCATAGCTTTATAGGGTATGTTTTGTTTCTCTTTTCCTGCCTATAATATACAGATAAAAGTACATCACTGTAAATCTCCAGTAAGGTTTATTTAAAAAAATGTGTGAGGGATTTAAAGTAGTTTAAAACTCTTCCTGAAGATGTTTTCCAGCTTATTTAAGAATTGTAAAAGTATTTAGGGACAAGGATATGCAAGGCAATATGGACATTAGGATTCTCTTTGTAATGGGAGATCCCAAGGGCTGACTGAAGAAAGCTTAATACTTCAGTTCTATCCATGAGGTGATTTAAAATATTAATCATTATTTTAGTGATAAAAATGAAGAAAGAGAGATGACCTGCTCTCCCAGGTGGGTGGAAATTCTGAAAGACAGCTACAGAGCAGTAAAGCTGACATGATGCAGAGACTTTGTCCTAATGCTTCCTTCACCTGATGTACTGGGTTTGCTGTTTGGGCATAGAGCTCGTGATATGGGCTACACACCTTCTGCAAATAACCTGATCCTGGGCTGCACTCTTTAAATTGACTCTTCTGGATCTCTGTAAGCCTTTGGAGTGATCTGTGTTTCACAGTTTGGAAATCACCTGCCTGCAAAACAGCTCAGGTCGTTAGTCCTCCTGTTAGATTCAATAAGGTGTGCTGGACATGGAAGGTTCCACAGCAGCAAGGCAGATGGTTATGTGGCAAGTTGCTCATCAGACAGCAAGAGAAATGAGAAGTAAAACCCACATTTTTTGAAATGTTTGGCTGTGTGAATGACTAAGTTGCACTGGCCCAAATAAATGTCTAAACAGGTTGTTTCCCAGCTATAAAACTGGGAAACATATATATCAGTAAACTGATAGACTGGAGGGTGAGTTATGAGGATAAAGCATTTTAATAAGTGTAAGTAAATATCTAAAATCTAGGCCTTTTTTAGGCAGAAGGAAAGTGAGTTAATATAGATAATTAATGACATTGATTCATAGACACCACCACCCTCTTTTTGTAACCAAGTCTCCCTTTTAAATCTGTTTTTATAGTATCATGGAAGAAATATATTTGGTGCATAAATGGTTATAAAGTCTACAGCTATTTAAGTTCTGCCTTAACACTCTGAGCAAGCCAATCAAGATACAGTCTAAGGTATTACTGTCTCTAATGAGCTAAACAAAACATGTAGAATGGAATTAGAGAAATGGATTCTCTACATTAATGCAATTAGAGAAAACATTTTTCCTCCTTATTTGAGGATCTACCTACCTCAAGAATTCAGCAGTTTTGCTCTGCCATATGCTTCCAGCAGAAAGTTTTAGCATTCTGGTATGTTGAAAGCAATACTTCAGACTCCAATTTGTTCTCAGGTAAGAAGATTAATTTATATGCTGATTAATTTTCTGGGTTGGTTGTTTTCCTCTGCCATTGTCATGTGTATGACTTGTTAGTAATCAATTTTTCTTTAACCTCTGTACACCAATTCTGGTGGTACATGAATTCATTTGTTTGCTTTATGCCCTTCATTTGTAACTGTGATATCTATATTCTGCCACAGAACCTAAACCTTAAAACTACCTGAATGCTTCTAATTTTTTTCTGTGTTATGAGTGCTGAGCACTTAGCAGAACAAGGCAATTAGGAAATAAATATCCCTGTTTAAACTGTTCCACTAAATTAACTATCATTAAACAGGGCTTATTTTTTAAACAGCTGTCTACATATTCATGGAGGTACCAGTCTATTTGCTTTACTTGGAGCAGAAATTAATCTAGTATCCCAGTAGTATGAATGTTTCTGTATAGCTTGTTTTTCATTTTGCAAGAAGCATACTGTTTCTTACAACGGCTGGAAGATGAAAATATCAAACCACGGAGAGCATCTTGGTTCCCCTCTCTCCTATTTGTTTCCTGCAGTGAATCCAAATTAAAACAGCTAACGTGGATGTTGGATTTGTTTCCTTTCCTAGTCTGGGTAGTGGATTGAAGGCAAGACTTATATGAACAGACATCCATCAAAATAGAAGAACCCCAAACTTCCCTATCCTGCTCAGGCGTGGGCTCATTTGGTAAGTTGGATC
>WAAE01031647.1:0-16007 GCA_013400495.1 Nicator chloris | reverse complement strand
AGACTTTACACTAGGGAGCCCCAAGGGGTTCAGAAAAATACCCTTGGGGGCTAGTTCAGCCACTTCCACAGAATTTCAACCTGCAGCACACCCAAGTCACCCACAGATCGTTTTCAGTAGCTGACTAGCCTATAGAGTAGCTCTTTTATCAACATATTGCCCTGTGTTTAATAACTTCAGCCTTTTTGAAAAGTTAAAAATAATGTTTTCTTCTCAACAAGCAAGCTTTAGGGGGAATTTATTACTCATCATGCAAATAGAATCAACAGTGCCTCTAATCTTACTGCGACATCATGCAGGTGTTTGTAATCCAAACAGAGACAGGTGGACTGAAACAAACTTTTCAAAGGAAAGAAAGCTCAATAAACTTTATAGAAATGCTGGAAGCCTTTTTACTTATGCCCTTCCTTTTTACATTACCTAAAGACAGCAAAGGTAACAGCCTGCAAGATTTGCAGACACAAGCTGTAAGGGGAAGGGTGGAAATCAGGAAATGTGGGTCAACTATAATCACTTTGGTTATCTTTATTTTTTGTGACCCTGCAGAGAAAGTTGTTGGTTTCAACAATTCAGTTGTTGAATTTTTCTAGGTAGGAAGGTTGGACATAATAATCTTAAGGGTCTTTTCCAACCTAGGCAATTCAATGATTTTAGGGAGAGTCACAAGAGTCTTCAGTTGCCCATCCTGGCAGAGAACAAGTGACAACATTACAGGCAATATTCAGGGAAGAAAAATGAAGACTGTATCTCTTCTTAGTAAAGTGTAAGGAAGTGTCAAGACAGCTTGATGCTCAAAGAAAGTTTAAACACCCCGGCACAGTCAAAACAGACAAATCCACACAGTTTTTGACAAACTATAGTTTCAGGAGAGGTAGGACAGAGGCGTTGGTGCAAAATGTATTTTAAGAAATAGGGACAGAAGTGAAGGCAAGAAGGAAGCAGAAGCAACTTCTGCTTCCTCCATTTCAGTACTCAGCAGGGAGCTGAACTGCCAGTCCATGCTTGAGCACTTCCAGGATTAAGGATACAGCTTGTCCAAGTAGTCTTTCAGGATGTGTAGAACACTACAGAAACAAAATTTAGCTGTGAAATATATCCACAACACATTCCCCTAATACAGCCTGGGCAAGGCAAATTTGTCAAGCTTATGTTCATGTCACCAAAATTCAAGCATTGTTCAAAGGCAAGGTTGGGAAAAACAACATTTTAAATGCCAAATTTCATCTTTAAAAGTGTTCACTGTCCTTGGGTGCCACTTTTTCATCTTCCTCCTTGCATTTGGTTTTTCCCCTCTTCTGCAACTGTAGGATGCACTTTGAACCCTTGTTTCCTTCCCCCCTCCCAAGAATTTCCTTAATTAGTTGTGCCCCCAGAAGTAGTAAAGATTAGAGCACAAGACCTGAACTGCACAAGAGCTCAGGGAAATACCTCTTGAGCAAAAGTGGCAGATTTTCCAGAGGTACTCACAAAAGGTACACACTTCTGCAGCTTAAAATCCTACTTATTCTAAAATAAATCCACTTAGACCAGGAATCTAAGCATAGCTCTTTCCAAGCAGACCATGACCTATTGTTAACAGAGTAAGTAAAAACCAGATCAAATGGTGAAAGTATCATTTTCATATTTATGCTAAAGAAGTGTAGGTAACATAAGAATACTCAAAATCTGACTGTACATCAGGACTTACAATGGCAAAACTCACACAAGTCCAGCAAGAGTTGCAAGAATTTAAAATTTTGTGCAAATTTCTCACAAACTAGATGACTGACTAGCTCATACTACAAGTCTTCAGCACTAGCAGAGCTGCTATGATTAGTGGAACCATGCTGAGCTCATGAAGAATTCCCCCCTTTCCTCCCAAGGGAAACAATTTTGCATAACAGCAGCACTTCCTGCCTCCACTCAATCCCCCCCCAAACCTGTAGAGTTTTAGTACAAGTTAGAGCAAGAAGTAGGTTGGCTCCATGGAGAAAGCATGAATTCCAGAGACAAATTATTTAAATAAGAGATTTTAGAGACTAACAGTATAATTAAAGTTCAGCTGAAGAAAAAAAAAAAAGAAAAAAAACAAAAAGAAAAAAACAAAAACAAAAACCACACAACACCCAAAAACTTTCTGCTCTCTGCATGAAGTCCAACTGCAGTGGAGCAGGCAGCTCCCAACACAGCGTGCAGACTGACACAGACTCATGCAAACCAGTAAATCCAGCAGGTACAAACAGAATAATACTACTCTGTTGAGTGTTCTCTTCTTATATTTTATTTATAAAGGGCAGTAACATTTGAACATCACCATTCTAAATTAATTACTCTATGGAGGCTGACAATCTACTTCCTAGACAGAAACAGCTGTTCCTAGCTTTTGCCTTATTCCAGTCACTGTTCTGATCTGCCACCACAGGGTCAAAACTCAACTGATTTCATGAGTCCTCAATACCAGAACTATTTGCTTTTCACAACCTCAAAAGAAGACAAAAGAATCCAAGATCAGGTACAGAAATTCAAGTGAGCAGTCATTCCTGAAGGGGATAAAAAGCCTTTTAAGCTCTTTGAGACATTTAAAACATTTTTTTAAACGGGCTTTTCGTCAGTATCTATAGAAAACCACCATCCTTTTCTTAAAGAGAGATATACAGGCTGAGGAAAATTATGAACACAACCATTTAAAATGCAAATTTCAGATGCATCTAGTAACTAATCAGGAAGTATCGTAGAGTAGCATCTGGGATTCAGGAATATAATAAATACCCTAAAAATAATTTTCATGAACAGTTTTGGAGACTGCCAGTTCACTTTTTGCTCCATTAGAGGTCAGCTGTATAACCTCGTGTGTTTAGCACATGTCATCATGAAAAAACACATTCTTAAGTTTATTAAACCAATTCTCACTTGAGTTGTCAGATGGTGGCACCAATCATGCATACAAGTCATGGGAACAAGTTCAGGCTCCACCACAGACATTCTGCTTCACAACGTTTTCTGTTCCATTTGAACAACTAGGAGGTGTTACAAGATGTCTTCAAAGCTGAAGGCATGTGCCACTCACACAGTGCTTTAAATACTCAGCAACAGGGCAGGAGCCTCAAAGTGACAAACAAGGACAAGCCTGAGGCTTTTCAGATTGAAATGAACAATGCTGCTGGCTGGTCTAAAAAGATTTGGCTATTTGAGGGAAAGAACTTTATCCAGCATTTCCCAGTGTAGAAAATGAAACAAATCCAACCCATTGCCAAAGTCACAGAAAATATTCTCCTATCCTACTTTCCCTCCCAAAGGGTAAATCATCCAAAACCCACATTTATTTCCAAGTGTATATTAATTATTCCAGTCACTGGTGCTTGCCCAGCTTGGGAGAGAACTTAACTGCCACTGCAGGGCCAGCAAAGGAAATGAAAGAGCTAGAACAGCTGGGGGATAAAGCTGCAGATAAGAACTAGTGTATCAAACTGCTGCAGTATCAGTCTCCTGATCTGCCTTGAAATGCAGAACACACACAAGTCACCTACTCATTTGCATTTTAAATCTAATACAGTTTTCAGAGAAAACTAGAAATTATAGAGATCAAAGGCAGCTTTCCTAGCAAAATGCTAAATGAAACAAGTAAAACATAAAATACTTGGACCTAGTGCCCTAGTAAAACAGATAACTACACAAATGCTCTGTTTCTAAGGCTGTAAGACTAGGCACCAGAGAAAAAACAAATGCATTCCCTTGATCACTTTCCCTTGTAAAAATTCTATTCCCAAGTCACAGCTTCATCTCCCTGGCTAGGACCCACCCCACTAGCACTGAAAAAAATAAGGGCAGGGGGAACAAGGGAAACACGCTTATCCTCTGCTACACTGTGTTAATTAAGAGTAGATGCTCAGACATTAACTAGCACAGCCAAGTATTCATCCAGACTCCTGTGTGAGTTTTGTAATTCACATCAAATCCCACAGTGGGATTATCATTATTCCAGCCACCTCGAGGTCAGCTTGGCTGTAGCTAAAGAAGACCCAGTCCCTTCTCTTAACCAAACAGATAAACCCACAGACCTGACAGACACCTCAGGACTCACTGCTGCAACAACCCTCTGCTGTCACACCTGGAAAGGACATTCTGCAATTCAACACCACAGACCAGAAGAAAGGTGATGCCACAGAGAGACAGAGGAAAAACTCAAAACTCATCTTCACTAGGTCCTGTCTGCTGTCAAATCCTTTGCTGATGTGAATGGCTTTAAATGTGCTTTTCTGGGGGAGGTGGGGGACGTGCGTGTAGGTGTGTTGGATTTTTAAAGTCGTCGTTATGGTTCTAAAATTACCTTTGATTCTTCAAACCTTTTAAAATGCATATAAATAGAATTATGAAAAATTTAGCAATGGTTGTAATTCAGGGTTAAAGAGCAAGTATGGAAATCTGTCATCTTCAGTATAATAGCTTATAATACAACACTTCAGTCTCACAGCAATTCTGAAAATGTCCAAACATTATCTTTAGTAGTTGTTCTAGTTTAGACTTCTACTGTAAAATTAATCGAGTTTGGTAAATCAAAGCCCCTTTTTGCTCAATTTGAGATTATAAGATTTATTTGCTCCAGTGTTGTTAGGGCACTAATGCCTAATTTTCTTACATTTCCATAAAATAGGATTAGTTTAGCCTAGCAGTTTTTTTTCCTGAAGTTCAGGCTTTAGTATATGATTTATGGTATGTATCCCATGGCAATTTTAAAGCACAAGGGATTTTATCAAGGGGTCATATAGTTCACTCTTCGTTAGGCTGAGCTCTACACAAAAAAACTGGATTTCTTATCTTCTCTTGCTTAGTTGGATCTTTATTAATTGTAGAGAGAAATCAGAAAAGCCTGAATATCACTGTAAACAGGATCCCTCCTCCAGCAATTAGCAGGGCTCTGCACACAAACTAGAAATCTATGAATACACTCCCAATCCTCAATACATGTCACTAAAAATAATCATCCTTCTTTTCTTCCCTCAAACTGTGATCAAGCTTTTACCATTTTAATTTAAAACAACAAATCAAAGTTAGTTCATTAACACCCAGGACGTCCAAGAATAACAGATGTTATTGATCTGAATTTCTCAGACAATTCCTAATCACAATAGTTAACAGAAATGTCACCTGACCAAAGAGGGGAGGCAGCATTTTTGTGTTGCCAGTCAATAAAAACAAAAGCACATCATGTTGGTTGCGGTTTGACAAGCAGGTTGAACAAAGCAGATAAATAATTTATCAAGCCAAAATGTGATTTGCTGCTATGCCTGTGCTAATGTCATGCCTGGCACATCACAAGCTGGACCTTGCAGAGAGGCTGTAAGAGCTCCTCCATTAAACTGGCAAAGGCAGCTGAGCTTCAAATTAGCACCATCTCCCTGGTTATCACAGAATGCAACACATGCTAAGGCAGTGTCACAAAATCAGCTGAGCTTACCACTACCTATAGTCAGTGTTTGTTCAACATTCAGAACTCCTGCAGCCTTCAGGTAGCTCACAGAGCTCATCTTTCTCCATTTTCAGGGACAAGTTTAAATAATCATCACAAAAACCTTCTAAATAAAAACAAAGATGCCACATTTAAGGTGGAATGTGTTTACTCCTTGCTTGCAAAGACCACTTTACACCTTCAGACTGGAATACTCCATATCTATGTCTCCTGCACAGAAATACCTTCAGTAACACGATCTTGGTCTAAGCATGTCCAAGCTCTTCTACAAATACAGAACACACACTTTGTTAAGTAAAATTAGGTATTCTCTTTCCACACACTTCACCCTGATGCCTACAGAAGTTGTCTAATGGAACACAACCCAGCTTCAGTTTACTTTCATACGTAAGAGCAACAATATTTGAGAAGTTTGCACTCAAACTAAGCCTTGAACATTGGCAGATCAGAAGAATGCAGCCCCTTATGGCAGCATCTCTGTGACACAGATCTCCAACTGCCAGGCTGCCAAATCAACTACATTTCAGATAATTGTACTTGCTTTTATGTCTTTGTAATGTTCTGACAGTTTTGCCATCTTAGACTGCAGTATTGATCACATATTGATGGCAATTACCATCTTAATTCAAGGCCACCAGCCAGGGAACATGACTTAAGCACACCTCTACAAATCAACCATCACACACAGCAGAGCTGCCACTCACAGATAAGTTACAGAATAATGGAGCTTGGAAGGGCCTCTGGACGTCACCCAATCCACTCTCCTGCTTAAAGTGAGTCTAATTAGATTAGAGTGCTCAGGGACTTGTCTGGGTATCTCCAAGATGGGGATTCCACAACTTTTCCGGGCAACATGTTCTAATATTTGACTTATTTCACTATAAAGCACACAGTGCTTGCAATTTGGCTGAATCATTAATTCAGAAAGTTGTTTCTCACACATTAAAATCAAGACCACACTGAGTCCATCCCATTACA
The DNA here is from genome assembly GCA_013400495.1 of Nicator chloris. Classification (NCBI taxonomy): domain Eukaryota; kingdom Metazoa; phylum Chordata; class Aves; order Passeriformes; family Pycnonotidae; genus Nicator; species Nicator chloris. The sequence continues at coordinate 9,583 of WAAE01031647.1, read as the reverse complement.
ACAAATGGGAAATGATGGAGGAGTGTGTAAAGAAGGGAGAGGAAGGATGAATGCGGAGACAGTTTCACTCACACCAGGAAAAATACTGGCATGTCTCTTCAGCAAGCCATGAATTTCTGTTCTCTAGGACAGATACCACGACGTAACAGCCACTGTACGTGAGGTCACAGACGAGGGAGGGGAAAGAGCAGAAGGAAGACAGTGCATCCATCATTTATCATCTTTATGCCTCTATTTGAAACTCTTCTCCTCTATCCTGACACAAAAAAAATGGTTTTCATACAGGAACTGAAAATGCCACCTCAGCATCAACTGTTAGCAAACACTCAATCCTCTTAAGGGCTGACAAAGAAAATAAGTGTGGTGACAAACACTCATGGACAGAACCTGTGGCGACTGTCAAGAGTATGATCAGAATGGGAAAAATAATCTTGACTTTGCTGAACAAAATTGTGAAGTAATTAAAATCCTCTCAAGGAAATCCTTCTTTTAGTACATAAGGAAGCTGGTTTGTGTATCACACAAAAGTGAAAACCTCAAAATTCAAGATGACGGCCTTCTACTTAAAACACCTGAACAATCTGAGCCATAAAAACCACCTCTAAGCACCCCTGAATTAATTATGCTGACATCTACTGGGAACAGGAACTTATTCACTTCTTCAGAAGAACACTTTTCAACTATGCCTCAACCCTGTGACAGAAGGAGAAAGAGGAAATGGAGCAGCAGCTTATAGTTTAGAAACAAAACAATTCTAACGTTTAAGATATTAATTAATATTCGTGCTCCTGCATTAACTACAGTTCTCAGAGCACCACGGCATTCACTTTACACTTCTGATTAGATTTAGGAGGAGTAGAGAAAAGAAATTACAATGAGATGACAAAGAATGGTGATTTTTTTTCTCTTTTCTTCCCCTGGTTCCTGCCAAACCATCAGCAAGTATTAGGATGCTTTAGATCTGGGTATTTGCCACTTAGCATGAAGGCAAATACTTCTGGGGGACACAAAACCTGAGTAACAAATACAGAGACTGAATTTAACTCCTCCCAATTTCAATATATACAGAAAAAAAAAAGGGTGAAGACTGTAAAGACATCAGGACAACTGTCAACTGTTCAAAGTGCAAAAACCAGTAAATAAAGATTTCAAGTAGGAATCCCTCAGCTTCCTTATTTTACTTCTTTAAGTAACAGGACAGGCTACCTTCACCCCTCCCAGTAGGACTCCAGTCACCAACAAGTTCCTGTGAAGCAACAGGAAAAGTACAAAGCCAGAGAGCTGCAGCACTGTCAGAAGACACAAAAGGAAGCAGTAATCTTGCCTTTCTTTGGAAAAGGCTCAGCAAGTAGTATTTAGAGTATGTGAAGTTTAGAGAAAGCTGCTAGTGAACATCTCCCCAAAAGGCAGTACCACACACTGCTACAGAACCACTGAGCAGAAGGGTAGGGGACCCACTGTACTGCCAGGGTTACAGAAACCATAGAAGCAGCTTTTACCATGTAGTGCCCACAAGAAAAAACAAAACAAAACAAAAAAACCCACAACACAACAAAACCCACAAACAAACAAAAAACCCCAACACCCCAAACTAACGGCCAAGCACTTTTCCTCTTCACTCAGCTGTTTTACTATTTCAAGCCAAAGGTCAACTATCTTCTCTCACTTTTGGAAAACAGCCACAAGATTACTAACAACCAGCTTAATGGCTCCAGTTCAAGTGCTATTCAATCAGGTCCTGAATCTGTGGGTAGGCAGTAGTAATGGCACATGACATCATAGGCAAGTTACCTGCTGAGGTCACAGGAGCCAGATGGGGCATCTCTGCCTTCTCTCCCCACGGAGAGAAACACGGACTTCCAAGGACTGGGAATTAAACTGTAAAAGATTTTGTTCTTGCCTTATGCGACACATTTTGCTACAAAACAATCCTCTGCCATCCTCAAATGGCCATCAGGCTGATGTGGTTCTCTGGAATGCATCATCACAGGTGTCTCACAGTTAAAAGGCATCACTATACATGAAGTGACATATGGCCCTCAGCAAGGGACACTGAGGAGTGCAGGGTGCAGGTGCATTCAACATGTTACAAGTGTATTCCTCTTCCCAACTCCTTTGAGGATAGGAGGCTTGACCTGGTTAATGAGAGACATCACACAGGGCACATGACCCAGATACTCTAAGATTTCTCAGTCATGAGCAGAGCTTTAACAAACAGATCTATCACTTCAGGTGGAAATTAATTTCCACAACCTCAAACGCATTTGAAGTCAAACAGATTTTTCAAAGCAACAAAATGCCACAGAAGTTTGTCAGTTTGGGTAAACTGGAACAGTTCTAACTCGTTTGGATTTATTTGTCTGTAATTCACCAGTTTTACACAGTGAATCTCACCACACTGCACAGAACTCAGCTCAACTATGTGCTGAAGGATTCCTGAAACCCCGGCTGCTTCCACTGATTTTAGTCATAATCTTGAGCAATTTACCATTTCTATGGCTCAGTTTATGTACATCAATGAGTAAACATGTAAAATTTGTGAGCATTTTCATATAAATATGAGCTGAAAAGAAAGGAAATACAGATTGAAGAATTGTTCATAAATGCTTTGTTCAGCCTAGGTTTTGGGTAAAGTAGGAAAATCCTTTGTATTCTAGGAAAAGCATAATTATTAATGCAGTGTAACAGCATACATATGTTTCTATTTGTGTGACAAAATTTGCATCTATGGGATGACATCAAGTAGACAGGACTCAAGAACATCTTACTATCAGCCACTGTGCACAGATGCAAGACTTTTAACACAGACTAAACTTTTTTTAAAACACTAAAAAAAGTATTTTTCCTTTACTTCTTAGAGAACATATTTTTAAACAAACAAAAATTTTATCATATTTTTCATGTACTTAAGCAAACTTCTACCCAAACTAAATGAAAATAGCTGAGAATAAACTTTACATTAAACTAGATTTCATTATACTTCATTTTTCCTTCCTGTTCAGCATTTCCTACAAGCTGATTTCAGCTATGCTCTACTTCACATACACTATAAAAGTTGAGAGCAGCTAGTTGTAACCCAAAATAGAAGAATACAGCTCGGGTTACTAAAAAAAAAAAAAGAGCAAGGTTATCACAAAAGGTTTCTAAAATTTTGACAGTCTCACACATTTAAAAATAGCCTTAGGAAATATCCTGGTAATTTACACACAGTGGCACTGAGGTGTACAGGTCTAACAGGAGTTTTTAGGCCAATTATGGGGCAGTGATGTGTAGGACATGCACAGATGCAATCATTTTATAAGTTAAAATCTCAGAGTATTATATGCTTTAGCAACCTTTATCCGTTTATTCCCTCACACTTTTAACAAAACCACCGTTTAAATATCAGCTATAAAAGACACAAATTAGGTTTATACATAAAGGTTATTTTTTCCAGCTTATTTTAATATAGTAGTTAAAATCAAGCCCTTCTCTGGCAAAAATGTTGAGCAGATGAGTAATCCCACTGAGGTCTGCAGGACTTGATTTGTCAGCACACACACAGTTCCAGCCTTACATCTGCAGGAAAAGCACCTCTCAAAATTGCTTCTACTCCAAGCATTTTAGAAAAAAAGCAGCTTAAAAATACCTTAATACCAAATATACCACACTAGGAAGGTATAGCCCATCTTTATGGAGAAATAGTGACTATGAATGAATTCCATTTAAGCATTTTGCAATATGGCTCTTATTACTTGGAAGTAACAGAGCTCTGAGCTCCACTTCAGCAAGGCCAAATCACTACGGATTTTAATCCCCCCCCCCAAAATAAAATTTTGGGCTTGTTCTGTGTGTTCAGTTTTATTACAGTTGTAGAAACACAACTGTTTTTTTCAAGTGCTTGTAATATAGCCAAGATGAAGCCTAAAAAACCTTTGATATATTGAAAGAACTATAGACCAAAATTCCTCTAATGCACTCCAACATTTACTTACATCTGCACAGATCCATTATATATTCAGCCACAAGTTTATCACTCCAGTTCATCAGGACTGAAGATAAAACTCAGCTTCAATATTTGACAGCCTGATGTTAAAAGATTATCTACTGAGAAATAATCCAATCACTGTTCTTTGATATTAGAATCCTTGGCAGGAGGCAAAGAAAAGGAATACCAAATTGATCTTGATTACTTTATGGGGTTTCCTCTCATAATCGCTACACTGAATTCCCCTTTTTCTTGTACTTCTGCTTATTTGCTGCCGTGTTTATGACTAAGTTTTCAAATATTCCAATCTCAGAAGAGAGAATTGAGAGACTTTGGGATGTATGTTTAATACTGAAACAAAACAGCCTCTCCTGCTCTCCTGTGACTGGGATTTAGAAGATCTTGAGGCTCCGTATTAAAAGAAGATTCTTCTGGCATCCTCTGGGGACCCAAAAGAGGGTCAGGTCAGATAGACAGGAAAAGACTCAGAGAGAAACTCAACAGTCCAGGGGTAAAGAGGAAACTCCCGACTCGAGCCCTCCACTTACCTTAAGGATATCCCCCCGTTTGAAGCTCAGCTCATCATCTGCGGTGGCTTTGAAGTCGTACTTGGCGATGGCTTCCATGCTGGGGCTGCCGCGCCCGGCGGTGCGGGCGGTGGGCAGGAAGCGCTCCCCGAAGCCTCCGCTCCTCCCGCGGCGGCGGCTCCCGGCTCCGTGCGAGGCACCGGCCCCGTCTCTCACATACAGGGAGGCCGGGGGACGATCCGCCCTACGGGAGGGGGAGGAGGAGGAAGAGACGGGCCATTAGGGGAAGTGGCACGGATCGATGGCTGGGGCCGCGCCCAGCGCCGCTCCCTCCGCCCGGCGCGGCGCTGCCGCCGCTTCCTCCCGCCGTCGCTCACCCGGGCCCGGCTCGCCCGAGTGACGCGTCCCGCGGCCAATGACCGCACCAGCGCTCCCGGGGGCGGGAGCGGCACCGCCACCGGGAGCCACTGCCGGTCCTCGCCCCGGGGCTCGCAGTGTCCCGCTGTCCGCGGCGGAGCCCTGCCGGGTGGGCTCTCCCCACTCTCGCCTCTCCAGAGAGTCTCTCCCGCTACTCGAAAGGGTAATTACACCAACGTAACGGGGGGAGGACGTGGCCAGCCGGCCCCCCAGGACCCAGGAGGAGAGCCCCGGGCTCGGCACTACGGCAGTGGCACAGCCCACGGTAGGCCTGGGGATGCGCTCCGCTCCCCACCGGCTTCCCTGGGAAAGACCCGTCCGGAGATGCCCGCACCGATGGTTTGGGTTCTGCCATTCATACGTCTCATGTAGATTTAAATACAAGCTAGACAAAGCAGAGAGTGCGACTGGGTTTTTGGAATGGAAATGCTTATCAGAAAGTGTCCTCAAATAATATGACACAGAAACAAAAGTTTGGGCTGACTCTACGTAAAAGCAACCATCCTAAATTACAGTGCTTTGAGCAGCAGAACATGTTAAAAAAAATCTTTGTAATGCAGTGTAACAATCAGCAAGTTTGTATCTCTTAGGGGCTCACAGAACCCATTAAATCAAACGTGGCAAGTCATATAGACACACTGAAACCACTGAAAAGGCTTAAATCCTGCTCTCAGGTTTGAACAGGAATGATTAACTCCAACTACAATTGATAGCAGAGAAGCTAAATATTTAGAAAAAAACACCAAAACACAAGTAAGATAGTCTGTAAGTTAAAACCCACCTTGAAGAGCTAACAGAGAGCTGGCACTTGTCAATGACAATTCAAGATAGAAGAGATCTGAAAAACACTGGTGAACCCACGCATCTACTAATTCAGGCTCTGTGGTTGTGGCCCAGAAAGAGCCCTGCTGCATGCAAAGGCAGCAGATGGCAACAGTAACTTCTCATTTCAGCAGAAAACCTGCCTTACATAAATGCAGTTCAGCAATTAACATGCTTATATTCCATGAGCCCCATGTTTGCCCAACCTTCAGCTCCCTGTAGAGGATAATGAAGCTCGAGGCAAACACCAGACTGAGATTCTATCACAGGTATCTGGCAGAATGAGAGGAGGTATTTACAGGATTCACCTTGATCAAAAAAAGACCAGCTTAGCAGGGTCCCTACATGGACAGAGCTTTGGGATTTCTCTGGTCCTCCTACACAGCCCTACTGAAATGTCAGCAAGGCTGAAAACCGTCACCTGTCACAAAGATCCAAACAGAACAATCTCCCTGTGCTACCATGACTGATGGAAACAAATGCACTGGAATCCAAGCTTTGTCCAACACACATAATGAAATCCATATAGTGGATCATCATAACTACATTTTGTTAAATATGAAAGACTTAATTTTAGTCTCAAGGCTGATGAAAAACCATTTTTCTGATGCGAGTCTTCCACATCATACCAGTACACTCATCAAACAGTAACAATTACTTCCCTTCACCAGAAGTATTTTCCCTTTGCTGCTTCTACTCTGTTGTGTTCACTATCTTCGCACCTTTCCTAACCTCTTGGGGTTTGTCAACTGACAGTACTGATAACTTTCTGCTGTTATAGCACCATTAAAGGGCAACACAAATGACAGCGTATGAAGCAATGGAAAATGCAAACTGCTCAATGCTTGTTGTCTGCCTCTCGTATCTTTCATGGTAAACATCATCTATTTCTAGTCCTTCTTAAATATTACTGGCACCAGCCTTTGGATGTTTCTATCACCACCACACCACATGTGAAGACAAACACCTTCAGCCAAGAGAGCATGGCTTGAAAACCTCAAGGTCCAAACCTAAGAACGTAACACCGAACTGCACAACTTAGAGTGTACACTAAAGGCTTGAGACACATTCAAAGAAAGAAATTACTTCAACTTATAAATATTCCTTTTTTGGGGGTAAACAGGTATTGCTACCCAGTACTGCATTACCAGCTAAGAATTACTTTTTTTTAACTGAAGGTGTTAATACACAACTTTCTTAGAGAAACTGATGTAGCATTTCCAAGATGTTAAAATTATACAAAAATTATACTGGCATTTCCCTGAGCTTAGTAACAGCACAATGTTGGGAAATTTTGCAGCACAATTCAAGATGAAAGAGATTCATCATGCAATACTCTTTAAACATGTAGTAGTATTACTACCACTATCAGATATATTGTCAACATACAAAGGAGTGATGTTTTCACGTAACAATGTTAACAGATGCAGTGTAGAACAAAACTTTAACCTTCCTGACTTTAGACAAAAGTGTAACTGAAGTTTAAACACTAAAGCTATATCCGAAACATGGAAAAGCTTTGAAAATATTAAGCCAAGATACTCACACAGCAAATGTCAGGAAATGTAAAGTTAAGGCATAATTCCCTTAACATCTCTTAAGGAAGACATTTGCTGCTCACAATCTTAATAAATAAGTTCTTGCACACATTCAGCCATGTCATTATTAAAATATGAACTAACCAACTGCGTGAAGGGGAAAAAAAAAGCACAGCTGTATCTGCTTCAGCCAGAGAGCAGTGCAACAGGACACATTACTGCAGTGAACCCAGTCTATAGTCTGCAAATGGAGTAAGACTGGTATGAATGAATAACAGTCAATATATTAATACAATGATTACATATTACAAAAATTATCAGATGATCTTGCTAGAGAAATTACTATGACTTCTCAAAATATCAGTGTTTCTCACCTTACTGTGACCTGGGGTAAGACTTCCTTCATTTTTAAAAATACTGGGAGGGGTGAGAGGAAGAAAAGGCAGCAGATGCAGCCAACAGTAAATGCTCATTAGCAGTAATGCTGCAGCTCAGGATGGAATAAAAGTAATTATAAATACAAACCTCCCTGTTGCAGCCAACAGGAAACAATTCTCATGTTCACTTCAACAGATATTTCAAAAAGCACACAGGCAAAGGTGGGCTTTTTACATTACTCTTAGAAACGGCATGGTTTTTAAACAAAAGAGAGCTTTCTCATTGTTCTCTTTTCACTGTTTTACTGCTGTTCTGGAAAGTAATACAGGCAGGAATAGAACAACAGACAGTTTAGAAAAGCCAAAGAGAGGCAAGACAGATTCACTGGGAGATTTCGGAAAGAATCAGATCCTAAACTTCATCAGCTGTTTTAGGACAAAACATTACTGAGGGTGGTAGAAAGAAAAATGTGTGCATACATCATCTGGAAGACATGCAGAAATGCAAGTGTCAGGCTCTAGACAAAAGAATTGAAAGTAAAAATTATAAGGGCAGAACACTAATTCAAATTAGCCAAATAAGGAAGTATAACATAATAAAGGAACAAAGTAAAATATGAATTATATTATTAACATATAAATCCCAGAACATTCAGGATCAAAAATGATCCCCCTGATCTACCAGCTTAAAGTGATTCAACTTCCTTCAGCACCAGACAACTCAAGATATCACTTACAAAACTAAGCTACAGCACAAAGCACAGATAACACTTATCAGATCAAAACATTTTATCAGGTAACAGAAAACTTCCCCTCTGCCAGAATTTATTTACTGGCACATCTTTTTTGTTGTTGTTGTTCTTATTATAAACTGTCTAAAACTGCTTTAAACGTTATAAACTTAGGTGGTATTATGAAATAGTCAAAATATTGCATGACAATCAACCCAATAAGAGATGATAACAAATACAAGGTCTTTTTGTGGCACAAATTCTCAATATCCAAAGTTTGCACAGAAATGGATTACAAACAACACTGTGTTTGAAGACTGATTAACCATCTGTGGTCCTTCACATTTTGTCCCTTGACCCCGGGCATTTAGCAATTTTTGAAACAAAGAATTAACTCCCCTAAGCACTGCATCTGTGAATTGCTCTTGCAGTTACTAACTGTGCTACAGAGTAATTTTCACTGTAGGTTATAAAAGAGGTGTCTGAGTCAGATGTTGTGGGAGTTAACAAGGCTGCATCCTTGTCTTCTACAGATTATTTGAAACTATATTGGCAAGTCAAACCTTATCCCACAAAACCAGCACTGGTTCTCAAGCTGGAAGTTGAGAACAGGAGGAAGAGGCCAAGAGAAAAACGTCCTTCTCCGTCATAGAAACTCGCGTTTGAAGCATGACCCCAAACATGTTTGGAGACAGTGCGGCAGGGATTTTATCCTGCCTACAGGGTACTCGCAACCTTTTAACCTTTGGAAGCGGCTTTGAGTTATGGAATTTTTTGGGGGGAATACAAAAGATAAGCCCCAAGAACCACGACCAGCCAGCACGCCCCAGCGGTAGGGCAGAGAGGAAAGCAACCCCCGCCCGGTGTTCCCTGTACGTGAACCGGGAATCTCACAGAGCAGATGACGCCTCTAGAGCCCAGAGCTCATTTCACCCACCCCCCACCGGCAGAGCCCGCATGCCCTCCACCCCCCGCGCCCCGGGCAGACCAGGGCCGGCGCCGAGGCGAGTCCTGCGCAGCGGGGAGAGCTGAGCACCGCGGGGCCCAGGCCGCGGCACCGGGGGCTCAGCATGTGCCCTCCTCGCCCCGCCACAGCCGGCGGTAGGCGGCGGGTGAGGGGAGTCGGCGGCCCTCCACACGCACAGACTCACCGCGCAGCGCTAGGCGCTCCCGCCGCCTACCCGGCCCCGCGCGGCCCGGCCCG
>WAAE01031638.1:0-20075 GCA_013400495.1 Nicator chloris | reverse complement strand
TATATTTAGTATAACAATATTACTTTTAGGGGATGAGTACCTACAGTTACCACTTCAACTGGGTTTTGAAGCACAAACCACTCTGAAAAATCAGGCCTCAGTGTTGCATAGGTTGGATCCATCAAAACTGAAGGGATATGTTTAAATCTTTGTAATTATCTCTACCTCTAGAGTTAATTAACAATTAAGTCTGCAAAAAAAATCTGAGGCAAAGAGATCCCTAATTTTCTGTGTTAACCTGCATGGTAGCCTTTGTCTATGAAATATTATTAGTGGAGGGTTTATTTGCTCCTATGCCTTTAGTTTTGTTTTCAGAACACTGTGTGGTACCTAAAAACCTGGGGATGCAATTATTCTTTGTGGTTTTTGGAGAGGGGGTCTAATTAAGCAGGTCTCCATTGTGACAGGCACAGCTGTGAAAGAATTGACTGTGACATGAGTTATGTATCCCAAACTGAAGGCCAGGTTGCTCTATAGAGGATTATGTTTATTATTTGAGAGTATTATCAACAACAAAGCATATAATTACAGATACCATTATTTTCTCGTTTCAAATGATTTCTTTTTCTTTGACAAGTATGGTAAGTTGTTCTTTTAAGGTTAACCTGTTCTTTTAAAGACTGAAATCATCACTGAGTAAACTTCTTTGGTGGTTTAGAGTTGAAGACAGGCGGATTCTATTTAGTTAAAATATTCCATAGTGCTCTGAAGTGTTAAAATTACCCAATTACTGTATATACTTACCAAAAAAAAGATCAACTGAAATATCAAAAACTACATAAATCCATTGCAAAGAGACCAAATATCAAAACCTAAATGAAGTCAAGGGCCTTACGTTTTAAATTACTGTCATTTCCTCAAAATGAAATGTGTGTATTTCCTTGTTCACCACCAGTGTCCAAGGGTTTAAATGAAAAAGTCTCAGTTGACTTCTACAAATGTAGACAGAGATGTGATATACACGTAAACAAATGAAAATGGTTTCAGTGGGAAAGCAGGACATCAAGAGTTGAGAACTCTTTACTTTGACATCTGCAGTATGTTTAAGGAGACGTGGCAGGTTCAGTCTCTAGGCTACCATAAAATGGACTAAGCCTATAAAGTAGTTTGAGAGCTGAACGAAGTGTAAGTAACTCAGTTAGAAGTATTGCAAGTATTATTTTTTCATAATTTTATGTATAGAACATTCTACATTCATTCAGATTTAATCCAGAATGATTACAGCTGGAAGTGTAAAAAAGAAAAAGAATGTGAAAATGTGAAAAAGAAGGCCAAATGATCTTCTACACTAAATAATTGGCTATTTAGAGAAATTTCTTTATTTTAACCATGAGCATTTTATTTTAAATGTTTTTTCCCTGAAACTTATCTGCTAAAAATCCTCTTTTTCAGCCAAGGAATTCAAAATTTGAGGCCATGAAGCAAAACCACTGATTTTTTTAAAGTTTAATTAAAGAACTGTTAGCCCAACCATATGGATAAAGGAACTTTAAATGGTCTGAACTTTACAAACATGGAGAAGTAAGTAAGATAAAACACATAAAAGATGGAGTGAATACAATAAAGATATGACTCTATGATTATTCTTCATGTAATCGTCTCTCAGTCTTTGTTTTATATGGCTGATTGGTAAGGCTACACACTTGAAAACTGTAGATTTACTCAGTTCTTTGTATTCATCGCTTCTGTATCTTTCAAAGCCATAGTCAGTTTTGATCCTGATAAGAAGATACTAACCATTCCATAATGTTTGGATAAATAAAATCCCCATGTAACATTTCTTGTGCACCTACAGGAAGAAAGCTGAGTTTAAAGCAACTTCCAGAAAAACAAACACACTAAATTGGTAAGGAAGATCTTATTTCCTAATAGACTACTATGTTTGCATTTTTCTATCAAAAAGACATAGAATCATCTCCAAAAACCTAACCTGGAATTGTGCTCATCACCTTTTCACAGTGCTTATAAAGTGCAAAGTACAGTCCTTCAACTGTGATCCTCTAAGTTTATGGGTTAACCTTTGCTAATCCCTGTATCAGAGCTTCTCCACAAGGTCATACATTTGGAGTTATGAGCTTGTTTCTGATCCTATATGTCCATATGCCAAGAAAATTTTACATTGATTCACAGAGTCTCATACCCCATTGCAAAGTGTTTGCCTCTGCCTCAGTTGCCTTAGGAGTCCTGAGAAAGGATCCAGCTCCTTTCCTTCAAAGCTTGCTGTGAAGTGGTGTCACTCAGTGCTTACACGATGGACTGCTGATATCAAGGCCAAGGTGATCCTGTATATTATTTTGATGTGGGTATATTTCTTCACGTTTGCTGTAATGCCCTTTATCAGAAAAATCTCCTGAAATAACAGTGGCGGGGATAGTAACTTTTTAACCATGCTGCCTGAGCTCTGTTCAGAACAGATCCAAGAGCAAATTAAAGAGTTGTAATAGAGTAATGACTTATCTATGTGGTTATTACTGCTATTGTCAAAGAATTGAAACAGAAAAAAATCATGGATGGATTTAATGAGCCAGCTCAGGTTATTCAGTGTTACCACAGCAATCAGACTGACGGTATATAAAACACTTTTCCACGAATAATTTTTGAGCCTCAAGAATACTCAGTAATGCATTAATGTTGACTGACTAACCACCCCATACATCTTGCATTACAGACTAAAGACATGGTATTAAAACCCTCCCTTTGAAATCATTATGGCCTCTGGAGTTCAGCAGTGTAGAGGATGGTAACAAATCCCAGGAATGAGGGGGATGAAACTTTGGAGCTGTGCTTCAAAATACAGGAGTTTAATACATGATGAATGACTATTTATGGTTTGTATAATACCATCTGTGTGAATAGCAATTTGTGCCATAAAAACTAACACGTTTCTAACTATCCTGATTTTCCAGTGTAATACTGAAAACTCAGTAGTCAGGGTTATTTTCCTTCTTGCCTTTACAAGATCTGTAGAATTACTGTAGAATGAATTACTGGCAAGAATGAACTAAAAGGAAATAAATACATTGAGGAATTGTGTTGAAACACTGCAGTACATGAGAGTAAAACTATTGATCCAGACTGAAGAAATAGATTTCCCTGAAGTCAATTGGAATTTTGCTACTGGATTCCACATTGCCAAAATTTCACTCTTAGTATAGAGTTTGGCTATTTTTACCTTTAATTAATGTGCCGTTCATCTGTTTTCCTACCCTTCCCCACTTTCTTCTCTTCCTACTCTCCCTCCCTCCTTTACCTCTCTTTGGTCCCTGTCCTATATCTGCTGCATCTGCCAGGCAGTTAAATTTTAAAATAGCTTTTCCCTTTGAAGTGCTAATACCAGCACTGCTATTTCTATAGCAAGTAACTTCACTGACTGTTGTGGTTTGCTTTTACTCCTTGTTTTGTGTGTTTGTATGTGCATATGTGGGTGTTATGTGATTTTAAGAGTGAAGAAGTGGAAAAAATGGAAAGAAAGAAAAAAGTCCCCCAATTAAGTTTTATAAATGAAAACTAAATCCCAGCTGCTCCACATCAGGCTGTGATTTTATCAGATCTCACGAGCTACGCAGGTTGAACTTGGTGAGTAATTAGATAGGAGACCTCTCAGGAAAGCCCAGAGTGCTGTATGTGGTGCACGGAAGATTCAGGACCTGTGACAGTTCCTCTTCAGAAAGGGTAAATCATTGCTTGTGTTGTTCTTCCTTCACTGAATCCATGAGTGGCTATGAAACATGACAGGTCTGTGCAGAAAATCTGTTTCAGAAAATAATACTTTTAATACTTTAATACTGCCAGAAGGTAGGAGGATGTTCTGAAAGGACCACTTTGTACACACACTCATTTACAGCCTTTAACCATCTGGCCAAGGATAGGAAAGTAGATGAACTGTACACCAGAGACAGAGTACTGGACCTTTGATCAGTTCCAGCATGTGAAGTATTCCATTTTTGTGTACTGAGCACTTGAGCAATCACTGTTGTCTTCTGCAAGATGTCTCTTTTTGCTGTTGCATGTGGTATGTATGAGTGTGTTTATTTTAAACTGTCCTTATGTGACCATTTTACACTGTGCTGTGCTTTTATTTAGCAAAATGAAAAAAAAAAAAACCACGCATTCCACTCTTGGGTGTTAACCTTAAGGATTTTGTGAGTTCCTGACTGATACTGTAATATTTAGAAAGCTCAGAGGTGGACATTTTAAATATTTTTGCTTCATTCATGAGTGTGTTGTATATTCCACACAAGTGTTTTCATTGGTTTACAGGTATAGAAGAAAAGCCACTGATTAATAATGAAGTCAGCAGTTACGTGTGCACTGAGAAAATCAATCACTTGCACTGTCTGGATTACTCTCAGAGTTTCCTTTGGGAAAGATAAATTGGGATAAATGTTTCCTGGTCTGTATAAGTCAAGAATGTACTTATACTTCGATGAGTTTAACAGTGGGTCAAAGCTACATGGCTTTTGTAAAGCTAGGTCCTCTTGAATGGCTGTTTCTTTGAGATGCTTCTGTTTGTTTACAAGAAACTATAAAATCCTATTTCCTTGAACAAGACACTGGAGTATTTCTTCACTCCTTGCTCCAAGCCACTTTCAGCCCACTACCTCAAAAGACTCTCTCCTTTTCTAAGCTTCTGTCAAGGCACCTGGGGGCAAAGTCAAAAGATACCTGCCTACATTCTTTTTTTTTTCCTAGACTTGCTGGAGAGGGGATGTAGGTGTGTTGGGGAGGTTACAGAGGGAGGTTACAGACACCTAAATCTTCATGCAAAAGTTGAGAATTAAAATCTTTTTCTCCTGTGTAGGAATGTCTTTTTGATTTAGCAGGTCCTTGGGGTATTTGAAAGATAGCTAGATATAGCAGCTACAGCTCCCAAAGCGTAAATGATTCTTAGGGAACTTAAGGGAAGGCACATCTCTGAAAATATGGGGTGGGAATTTTGTTAATCAATTAATAATGATATGTATATTTCTAGCTGAGATTTATATCTTTAATAATAACATGTATATTTACATCTGACATCCATCACACTGTCACAAAGCGTTGTTACTGTGCCCAACAGCTGGTCAAAATTTGGAGGTTTGTTGATTATTCCCTTTAGATGGGGGAGCTGTTAATAGAGTTGATCTTTTATCAGTGCAGTCCTGTTTCTAAGAAGCAACATTAAAAAAAAAATAATCTTCTTTCTCTGAGCACAGCAGAAATTATACATATTGAAAAAGCTTTTTATTTTTCAGAGATTCAACCCATGTCAGTGTGTGCCAGCAGCCCAAAATCTGTCTAGGTTTCCTCCTCGGTACCTGTTCTTTGGCATTAATTTGATGTGAGCTTCTACATATTTCCACTTTCTCCATATTTATGCATAGCCTAGATACATTGTGTCACTTTTATTTGTATCCTTCTTAAAAAACAGCTTCATTCACATTCTGACCTGGCTTTTTCAAGCTTTTGTTTTGTACAGAGATGTGTAATTGTGTTTGGGGTTTAGAGACTAAAGTCATTTCAGTTACTTGTTTCAGCAAAGGAGCATAATGACTTCTTACATCTATCTTAAATGAAGAGGGACAGCTATACCCAAGAGCTGCAATGAGGTTTACCTGACCCATAATTTTACAGCATTACAAACCACATTTCAGCTGAAACATCGGGGCTAGCAAAACAATAATGGTCTTGGTTCAGCATCGTGGTGTAGTGAGTTTTCCTTCCAGTGATCTCATGTCTGCTCCTCCAGAAGCAGGAAATGCACTGAGGTCCTGAAAAGCAGGCCTGCAACATGCTTTACTCTTGAGCAAATTGCACAGCTTCAGGAGGATGCTCAGAGATTGTGTGCTGTAGACACCAGCCATATCTGCAACTTGCCAGCTTTGTACAGATTATTTTGGAGTGTTTTCAGGGTGAAAGAACTACAAAAGCAATTGCACTTGAGTTACAGTCTGCTCTGAGTCTGCAGAAGGTACAGCTCAGCTGGACTAGCAATTTGGAATAATATGGTTTTTTGGATCATCTTATTTCTTGCTGTGATTTTTCAGTCACCCTTCCTATTTTCTCTCTTTCTTCAGTTCACTGCCTCTGGTGACACAATTTAAGGTAACACAATTGACAGATGAGTGAGGGTATTTAAAACTGAGGGCAATTTTAAAAATCAGAATTAATGTATATAGCTAAGTGTTTCAGTTTCAAAAATTATCTTGTTTGGAATGCCTCAGTAACCCTTCAGGAATGACAGAATTGCCCTCCTTTCAGAAAATAAGTCTGTCAGCTTTCAACATCATTGATGTCCTATCAGTAATTTGTGTCTATTGCTTCACTGTTAATAAGGATTTCTAACAGCTTTTCTGGCTTCAGTAAGAAAAAGTCATTTCATGAAAATTAAGATGTCAGAAATTGCAATACTCAATGACCACATAAACATGAGAGAAGATGCACTTCTCTGGAATATTTCAGAGGTTGTTACTGTATTGAATAACAGAAGTAGCCTATGTCAAGCCCTGAGATTTTACATTATATAATTCCCATAAGTCTTATACAGGTTGAAATCCACATTTTTCTAGATAATCTGACTTTTATAAAGCTAAGAAGAAAGATTCTTTGGAGAATGAGGAAAGTTGAGTCAAACTCACTCTTAATTAACACTAGTGCTTTGAGTAGCAAAAGGTAGACCTGCCAACTTATTTATCAGGTATTTAAATCACTGAAAATTGTTGAAAATCAAGGAAAAAGACACTCTCTATGCCTTGAGTTTTAGTCTGTGCCTCAGACTGAAAAAAATAATCATAATTCATCTGAAACCACAGTTTCCATGTAGTAGCCAGAATTAGTCATAAATCAGACCAACTTCATGAACCTTAACAGATGAATAACTGTGACCAAGCTTTGAATATTAAGCCTTGAATCAAGAAAATGTCATATGGCCTTCAGGCCAGGGATATTTCATATAGATGTACTATTATCATTTGCTTTTAGTTTTACTAAATCAGGATTGATTCTATCATGCAGTATTCTTCCTTCAAAACAATTTATTTTCTAGAAATAAACCTAGACAAATGTAAGTTTATATTTAATATAAGTGACTATAATTTAGTGATTTCACGTCAAATGTAGTGAACCCTCAGAGAAAACTCAATGAATGCAATCCTAGCTCTGATGAATTAACTAGCAGAATTTCTTTGATTTTTGTATGATTGAGATTTCATCCCAAGTCTTGGGAGATACACCAAGACCAAACATCTAGAGGTGGAAGCACTGAAACTTGATTCACAATATAAAAAAAATATTACTTGAAATATTTTCAATTAATCTGTGTCCAGATAACTTCAGATGTTGTGGTAGTGGAACTATCCATCCATCTTTTCATACCAAGAAGGTATCAGCAAGGATATTAATAATTTTGTAGAAACATTAAGCTGTACTACAATAAAAAACAATAATACAAGAAATCCAGGCTTTGAAGTTTTGCATATTTTGATAGTTACATAGTTCTACCACTCTCACTGAGATGACACATGAATAAAATGGCCCAGGCAATTGAGTTCTGTAATAAGGAACCTGGAGAATTTTGAAAAATAGAAGAAATGAGTGAAAAGCATAGAAAACAGGTCCACTCTCCCCCTCTCTAGCCATGGTGATTTTTCTTTGAATTGTACTAGGCCTTTCTTAAGTTGGAAATGTAGCACAGAAGACTGGACTTTTACCAGGCTACTCATGACTGTTTTTCTCCCTTGTTTTTAGTTATACTACATCTTTATCCCAAACTCTGTAGCAATTGACACCTCATACACCATTTTATTTAACAGCTTTGCTCTCTCCTGGGTTGAATGCTAGTAACCTGGAAGCAGTCACCTGTGTGGGCAACCATTGACAAGAAAACCTGTATAAAAATTGTGAGGTGGGTGCGGACCTGCAAAGGAAGAGAGTTCATGCTGAAAAAGAGATCAATGCATAAATGAAATTTGCTAGGTTTGTGAAGACTCAGTTCTTATTATTTCTGTATCCCTTAACAAATTCATTAATAATCTTAGAAAATAAGAAAATGCGTAATTTGCTGTTGATTTGCAGCTTGTCAATAGCATACACAAAATACCAGAGTCAGGAAATGGCACTCTATTACAAGATAACAAAATTCAAGAGAATTGCACCAGAGCCTGATAAAAACTTTAATTATAATTTGGTAAATTGTGAGTCAAAAGTTGTATGGCATGAGAAAGACTTGCTGGTATTGAGCACAGGAAAAACCAAAAGTTGTCTACATAGGAAAGAAAGAAAGTGAGGCAAAGCCCACCTTTATCAGTGTTAAATGGGGTGAAGAGACCATTGTATTACTTGTAAGAGTTTACTGGAATATCATGTATAAAACTCTGTCCATCTGTCAGTGTTTAAAAATTACTAATTCAAACTGTAATAGGTCACGGATATCATCAGGGAAATCCAGAACTTGATTTATGGAAAGAGATTGAAAGAGGATCTGTTTCAATTGAAGAAAAACGTGAGTGTTGTATATAAATATATCAATAGGTGAACAGAAGCAAATAATACTTAGAATGTTCTGGGGAGAGAAACAAATGGGACAATTTCTAATCAGGGGAGCCAGTGCGTGTTCAGGCACTGCCTTCACTAGGAAGAGTGAAATGAACTGATTTTAAGATGAAGCACTGGATTACAGAAGATGTTAGGTAATGTCTGCTAAAAAGCAGAGGTTTGGATTGGTGATTCAGATGTTTTAATCAAGTCACTTTTTTACTTTCTCAGATGAGTACATCAGTTTTTGCAGGAAACATTTTATTCTGATAAAATCCTAGATTTTTTTTCAAAAAAAAAGTAGATAGAACAATTCAATCTACTATTACGAAATTATCTTGGAACAGCACTAAGAAGTGCAATGAAGTAATATGTGTTACCCTATTTTTGCTTAATTTTGAAAGTTCAAAATCAGCTTTATTTGTGTTCTTTTCCTACAGTACAAATGGCTTCTAATACACACAGGAACCTTCAGAATTCACAGATGAAAATGGGAAAATCTGGAAAAAGAGGACAACTAAGATTTTTCTCTGTAGAAGGCAAGTATTATTTTTTTAAAAGAAAAGTAAATCATAATTCTTACATGCTGTTGTCCTGTGTAGTCTAAATGCAGCATTCAAGTATTGAACCTAGAGATATTTAGTCCTACTATAGATGCAATCTGCAGCACAGCCTTAACTATGGAGTTAATTACTCTTTTGTGTATGAGTAAGACAAATCTACAGCATAATGGAGAAGGAGAATTGACATGTCATGTAAATGAATTTTTCCCACAAAAGTGCTCTAGTTTTTAATTTATTTTCTTCTTCCTCCTTACACAGCTTTAAATCTCTTTGCTTATGGCTACCTATCTCAGGGCTTGTGGCAATTTGGGGCTCTCTCTATGTAAAGCTTATGAACTCTGTCTGGTACTTGGAAATCTCTGCATATGGCTGTGTTAGCTTGAAGATTCTTTGCTAATCTAAAATCCACAAGAGGTGATTTTTGCTCCTGGCACATGATCAATAAGGAATTGGTAAACCATGATAATATCCTGTTCAAATACATTCCCTTGGAGTAGGACAATAGGTAGGCAAACCTGGTTTTATAGATGAAGTGAGGCAGTAATAAGTAGGTGATATCTGTTCTACACAAATTTCATCACCCGACTAGGGACCTATCTGACTAAGAAGGAAAGGTGGCGTCTTGCTTGGTGTTGTAAAGTACATCTTGTATTAAATATTGGAGGGGGATGGAGGACTTAGAGGACTTCTATATATATTTGGAGTGGAAAATGAAGGCAGAGAAATGCCAAGGGTTTCCCGCATTTAACAGCTGCTCTGAAACCCTTAAAGTCACAGTGATCTTTTGCCCCTTCGGTGAAGTAACTCAGAAGTCCAGCGTACCGCTAGTTTAACAAATGGTACTTGAATAAATCCGCGCTGCCCTCAGAAGAGAGGGCAGCAAAGCTCTGTGCCGGAGGACTGAGGAAGGAGCCGGTGTTGCTGCCTCAGCAAACCAAGGCAAGCTCACATGGACATCAATGAGGTGTTGCATGGAAAAACCCGGCTCCAGCGACTGGCGCGGGGCCGAGCAGTTGTTTTCACCAAGGCTGAGGAGGGGTTTTGGACACATTTGTGCGAATGAGCTTAGTCCTGCTACCGTGATCACGGCCACACGGATGGCCGGGATGCTCGTCCTGCCCGGCTGGCCCCTCCGTGCGGGCAGCTCGGGGATCGGGAGCCCCGCTCCACAGCCAAGGCACCCGGCGGGCCGCTGGCAGTCCGGAGACAAGGAGGGGCTGCAGCTCCCGTGGAGCTGAGGATGCTCCTGCGTGCAGCTGAGCCGTGACCGCAGCCCGACTCGCGGCGCGGAGCCTTCCCAACTTCCCGTGGTTACCTGGCTCTTCCCCGCCCGGATCCCATGGCGGTCCCGCCGGCCGGGAACGGGGGTGCTGCCCGGCGACCTGTGCAGGGAGCCCCCGCCCGCCCTCCTACCGGGCAGGCACGGGCACCCGCGGAAAGCCGGGCGCTGGCACGGCATCCACCCTTCCCGCCCTCCGAGCCGGCGGAGCCCTGTGCCGGGGGCGAACTCCGGGAGAAGAGACCGTCCCGTGCGCTCTGCCTCTCCCCAGCCCCCGCGCTGCCTCCTCCCCTGGTCACTGGGACTGATGAATTAATCATGATGTGGCTGCTGTTAATGCATTTATGTGCAGCGGGCTGTGCCAGCGGCGGGTGAGGGAGCGCGGGGAGCGCCGGCCCCTCCGCTCCGCTCCGCGCCGGGCGAGCCGCGGCCGCGGCGCTCTCCATGGCTCCGGAGGAGGTAATGGGAGTCGGGAGCGCTCCCCGGCAGGCGGGGCGCGGAGGGGGCAGCTCCAACCTGCCGGCAGGGGGACAGGCAGGCTCGGGTTGCTGTGAGGGTGCGTTCGCTTCGCGTCCCCGAGGTTCCCCCAAATCCTGCCCGTGGTTTAAAAATCGCTCTCTTGGCATAAGTGCGCGGGAGCCAGGCTCACTTTATCGCCGCTGACGCTGTCAAAATCGCTGTGGCTCCAGCAGTAAAAACAGCGAGCCCCCTCCCTGCCTCCCTCCCTCCCTCCCTCCTTCCTTCCCTCCCTCCTTCCTTCCCTCCCTCCGCCGGATCACCGCTCCTCGTGAGAAACCAAACGCTGATATTCCTTTAGCTTCGTCTTCCCCGCTCACGCGAAAGTGAGGAAGACTTGCTAATTAATTTACATACGAGGGAATGATGTCTGAAGGAAGGAAAAAATACCCCGTTGCACCTGCTCCGCCGAGACTTGTCATCTGAATCTGGAGGAGAGCTATAAATCATGTAAAGTGTTCGCGGTGGAGTCGGCTTCTTCTGAGAGCTGTAGGATTATGTATCCAAATGCCGAATTTGTATTTCCCACTAGGAAAAGACTGAAGCTCAGGTCAGATATAAACTACATCATTTCATTTAAAACAAAACTGTAGTTATTTGTTGTAATTCTAGAGGGGATTTTTCTTCTGTCCTGATTACATAGAAAGTACTATTAGAGCATGTAGTAATGATTTTCACATTACAGCCTGAAATCTCTTGCAGAGTTGGAGGTGGTGGAGTGTAAGGATGGTGCTTTAGAATCACATATGTCCTCTTATTTTTGCCACACGTGAAAAGACTGAGAATAACCAGGCTGTCTTAACTTCTGTTTTTAGTGTGTACAAACCCATATTTTCTGAGATACAGGACTGGGAAAACTTGGACAAGGGGTAGCACAACTTCCATTGAAAATGTTCACTTTCTCAACTACAGCAACTAAAATCTGTGTGATGTCTGCTTTGATGATTTCCAGTCTTTGAAAAAAAGCTTTAAAAAATGTCATAAGCTACTTCCAATAATTTCACTGACTACCTCTAAGGTAATACTGTAATAGTTCTTGACACTTGCCTGCTAAATGAGCTGAACTGGGGAGACCTACTGCTCAGTCAGATGTTTGTGTTATTCGTGTGCCAGGTATTTCATCATAAAATACCAAATGACAGCTTTAGTCTGATGAGATAATGGTTTCATATTGTAGAAATTATTAATACTTTAGTTTTGTGAATTTTCATATATTTCACAAGGTTTGTTGCTGGCAAAATTAGACTGAGGTTTTTTCATTTCAGATGGAACTAATTTAAATTGGGGTTAATAGCTTCAGTAGCCTAGTGTATTTTTGACAAAACTGTAAATGGCAGGTATTATTAAGTTCTTTTGTTCTACTTATGTAAAAATACTGCTTTTTGATTAAGAAGATGTTATGTGTTATAGATGGATCCTGTACATTGCATCAGAATGAGGGAATTAAGGATTTTGTGTGCTTTGACAGCACGTGTGATTTGCAAGTTTCATAAGTTGTGAGCTTACTGTAAAAGTGTGTGTATGTGTGTGGCAAAAGGCTGCTGTGCTAGTAGAAGAAACTAATAATAACACAGAAATCTGTGAGGTAAGCAAGAACATATGAGCCAGGCTAACCACTCAATATGCTTACTTTGAAAGCAAGCCTGGATGCAGTAGTTTTCATATCACTGTTCTACAGCAACAAAATAAGGGAGACAAAAATAAGCACAAGCCAGAAATAAAAAGACAAAAATTTTAAAGGAGACTAGTCAGGTGGGGAAAAAGTTTTGGAAATCAAGTGTTTCTGTCAAATCCAAGACTGCAGGTCATTGTTAAATGAAATCATACTCACATATACAGCATTTTTATGACATTTAAGGTGGAAGCCTTGGTCTAGACTATAACCAACCTATTAAAAAAGATTCAGTTGTTGAGAAGTTGATTTCTCACCAAATAAGAGATGGTAGAGGTCAAATGACAATCAATGAAAGTGGAGTTCATCTTTGAACTTGTAACAGGAGAACAATTTGTTTGCTTTTCCAAATCTTCTGGCTCTAACTGGAAATGCTGTCATGGACACCAGTCCACAAAGTGGCCAAAATTTATTAATTAGTAAGCATTTATTGTTCTGAGATACCATTATAATAGAAATACTTCTTTCTTTATAACTGGCAGTCTTCTGGCCAGTGCTTTGGCTTTGTAAGTCATAAATGAAACATAGGAGTTCTGATTTGGGGTTTGAACAATATGTCACTGCATAAATTTCAGTCCAGTGTACATTTTTGTTTGGCTGATAAGTGTTGACTTATATTGGAAAAAGGTTTGCTTCTTTTCCATAACAAAAAGAAAAAAATCATTTGTCAGCCAGAGAGAGGTGGGGAAATGTGTTCACACTCACCAGACTTTATTTGCCTTACAATAATGACTTGTGCTTGATACAAGGGATTGTGGGGTTGATGAGTGACAGACCTGCCTACATTTTGAACATTTGCAACAGGTTGAGCATGCTTTTTGGGTCAGGAAACCACGGTGCCGCTTGTTTACTGATGGACACAGCTTTGAAAGGAGCTGAAAGAAGAGTTGGTTGTCTGCAACATTGCTCAGGGTTCCCTTACTGCTATACAAATAACTATGTGACAGCTGGCCAGTAGCTGTAGTCATGTGAATATGTCCTCTCTCTTTTCTGTAGCCGTTTTTGCTTTACTCACTGCCATGGAAAACTTCTGAATGGGTTGTTCAATGATGAACATTAAAGTACCATGTTATGAAGGGTGGGGATAGTTGTATGTCTTAACAGACAGGTTAAAATACATGATTCTGAATAGTGATAGCGTTTGAGGCGCATTTGCTTTGAGTGCAATCAAATTCCCTCTTTGACTGTTTATACAGTAAGCAGGAATCCATTAAACTGGCAAGGAGGACAAATATTTAATGAAGATCCAAAGAGGCAATATCATTTCAGTATGTTTGCAGTGCACTGCTCTGTTTAGCTGCTGATTAAATCTTCTGATCTCAAGGACATCATCTAGTCGTCTGCTTTGATGCAATATTCTATAAAACCACTTAAGCTAGAGCGGTAGGAGCTTAAGTCTTAAGATGGTTTTCTCTTAAGGATGAAAAATTGCATGAAGTCCTCTCATAGCCCTAGTTGAACTTTAGTGGGAATAGTGTGAACAAAAAGTCTGGGAAGGAGGGGACCAGAACAGGAAGTAGTTGATCACCGTTGTAAATCAGAGCTGAAGAAAAGACCTTTCTTAGTTAGATAACAGTCTTATCTAATTTCAGTCATAAAGTCATCACAGTCTACCTTTAAGTACATTGCCCTGTTGGTCTTTCTGGAAGGACATTTCAAAACCTCTCTTCTAATGCTTAGAGCTTTCTTTGAACTTTCAGCCTAAATATATTCTTTGATTCCTAATTTTTAATCTCTCAATATTGTTATTTAAAACCAACTCCTTCCTCGGTGTGTAGCCCTCAATAAATTATAAACATTGATCATGTGCCTGCCTCAGCTTTTATGTGCTAGGATCAAACACGCAGAGCAAGCACCTTTTAGTCTGTCTGGCAAAACAGAATAAATAGGAAGATACAGAGATTAGTAACTTGATTCTCCTGAATTCTGAACCTTGTAACTGAAGTGTTTGCTCAGTCTTGAATAAGAGTGCTAAAGCTCCACTCTTTTGAAAAGAGTGAATTTCATCTTTTGAAAATGCTTTGTTGGACACTGGTGAATATCAAGTTTGTTTTACAGATAGGCCAGGTTGGTTTAATCTGTTAGTAGTAAACATGGGTGTGTGATTTATCTTTTTGTCTTGCTCTCAAATGAGAAGAGACCATCACAGAAATAATCACAGAAATTCTGCTATTCGTAATCATGGGGCTTTGAAGAGTTGCTAAAGGTTTGCTATTTCTAATACGCCTGTGCAAATGCTCCTCCAGTTTCTTCTGTAAGTTAGCAAGAATCTCCCCTGTATCAAGAGGGATACCTGTAACCAGTTTTTATCAAAACACCTCTGCTTTGCAGTATGTTTACAGACATGTAATGAGTGTGAAGAACTATTTTAAAGAAGTCCATTCAATATGTTACCATTAGTCACCTTTATATCAACTTTATTTTTATGTTATGCTTATATTTCCAACTCAGTAAATAATTGCTGGGTGATACTATATCAAATTCTTTACTGAAATCTAGCGAGAGTGGATTCTGAATTTCCTTTCCCATAATATTCACTTTTAAAAAGATTGGCTTCTCCCTCCCACCAAGAATTTATAAATACTGATTAAGATCCCTCCTGAGCCTTCTCCAGGATAAGGTAGTTCATGTCTTCCTGCCTTTCTTCATATGACAGATGCTCCAAGACCCATATCTTCTCTGTCTCCTGGATGTTCATGCTGGATGTACACCAGTATGTCCATGTCCTTTCTGTACTGGGAAGCCCAGAACAGGAGGCAGTATTCCAGATGTGACCTCACTGGTGTTGAGGGGAAGGTTCATCTCTCTCAGCCTGCTGGCACTACTTTTCCTAACACAGAAAGTGTTGACTTTCATTGCTACATGGGCACTTTGCTGAGTCATGTTCATCTTCCTGCCCACCAGGACTCTCCCCGAACTTTAATGCCCAGTTCTTTCACCCTGGTTGGTCCCAAGACTTTTACCAGTGCACACAGTTATTTCTCTTTGGGTGAAGATCATGTATTTCTGTTAGCTGAACTTTATTTCTCCAGCCTCCAGAGTTCCCACTTAATGGCAGCACAACTACTCCCTATTTCTGCCCACTCTCTGAGGGTGCTCTCAGCCCCATCATTCTGCTCTTTAAGGAAAATGGCCCCAGTATCAACAGGGGTGCACAATTAGTAACATTCCCAGCTGAATTTTGTGCCACTGATCACAATCCTCTGAGCCCAGCAATTCCGCTACTTTCCGCTTCACCTCACTTTCATGCTTCATTAATAATAATGTAATTGTTGGTAATAAGAGTTAGTAACATCAGTAATAATTTTACTACTGCTGTGTGACCAGGAAAATTAACAGATAAAAATATCTCTTCCCCATCTTTCCTTGCTCTGGTTTAATAGCACTGGCACGTGTGTGTACACACGTGCACCAACTGAGAGTTGCCTTTTTGTCTGTGTTTGAATGTATGGCTGTGAATTACTCATACCATATATTTGACACAGGCAAGATGCTTTTTACATGTCATACAGGCATTTTTGGTTGGTTTTTTTTTTGCATTAAATTTATTTCCCCACCTCATTTTTATAGGGCAAATGAACCTCTGGGCTTATTATAGTTACAGGGAATTTGAAATATGTAATCTTGAAATTGATTGCAAAATAGAGGTGTGTTAATTGTTCTGTAGCTGAAGTTTTTGAAGCCAAATGGCCTTTCATTCAGGTGAAGCAATTGTGTACCTCACATCAAAAAATGCAAGGGCTTTTTTTATGCTTCCTTCAAATAGCAAAAAAAATTTTTGAGAAAAATTGCTTCTGTATTCCATGTTTTCTCATACTATTCACACTCACCTGCTTTGCCAGCAGCAGTGAGAAAAGATGCTGAACTACCCTCATTGCAAGCAATGCTTAAGATTTCTAGGATGAGACTCAATGCTCTGTGTTTAAGCTCAAGTTATTTAAGTTTGGTCTAGGATCAAGCTGTTTTGCTGCAGGAAAATTTATTCAATATTGCTTGAAGAGGAGTTTTCTGGTTTTTTAGCAAGTGACTGATATTTTTGCTTTTAGCTGAAAGAGATACATTTTGTGTGTGTGTGTGTGCACGTATAAGAGTGATGAAAGGGAACTTTTTAATCAAACGGCTTTCCATTTACAGAATACTGCAAAGATAGCACTTGAAATACTGAAAATGGTGATTCTCTTTTTTCTCTGCCTTGAAATGAGGATATAGTGTCCTAGGGACAGTGATGAGCTAATTGTACTTTCAACTTAATACCTTGACACTGATTTTGAGAAGCAATTTGGCCTTTGCAGTTTGATTCTGAATTCACATTCTGTAGTGACTCCATCAGAAAAAGGGGAGAATTTTGCTTCTCTGTGTGATGCTAAGGCCTCTCAGAATGTTTCTGGAATTTGGAGAGAAATGACTCTTGGCATCTAAGCTGCAGTGAACAGGTGGGAATTGAAAAATTGTGAATGGGCAGCTGTGCAAGTATGCAGCTCTAGGCTTTACTTTTATTTCCAGAATCAATATAAATGCATATATGGTTATCATCTGAATTTCAGAAAAATAATTGCTTTTGGATTTTTCTTCTTTCTGTTGTTGTCTAAAATTTCCTGTTAACACTGTACATCTCTTTAACTTGGAAAAGCAGAGCAAATCCTTTTCAACCGAGGTTATAAAAGGTGCAGATGTAGTTATTAAGTAAAATGTTACACATTACCTACAGAACAATGGAAAAAAAAATTTAATATTTTTTCCTACTACAGTTCTCCAGATTGCTAACCAACCATTTTGTGTCATTTACATTTCTGCAAGCAAAGAAAACTGTTCAGAGAGGTAAAAAAGTTGTTGAATTTAACTTTTGTAAACTGCAAACAGTAGAATTTTTTTTTTCCAGAAACTGACAATAGAAAAATGTGTTCTGAGGTTATATTTATTTACAATGGGTTCTTAGTGGATATCTGAAAAAAAAAAATTGAAGTGAGATATTAGGGATAGAGATTATTTTGATAAATGGCAGAGTTTCATTTAGTAGAGACACTGGGGTTTAGACATGAATTAGTAAGGTAATTCAAATACAAGCATAACATTTGAGCTTCTGGATGGAGATAAACTGGGCTACTTCTGTCTTTGTCATAATTTAGCATTTATATAGTGTTTACAAGGTAAAAAGCTCCTTATAGATACTAATGATCTTCATTATACCCTCTGAAGGCAGGTAGGTGTTCTGCAAATTAATGGAATAGCACCAATATATTTTATACCTAGAAATCTGCTAAGAGTTTGAATTTTGGTATAAATGTGTTTGAAGTTTATAAAGGGCAGACTATATCCCTCAGAATCCAGAATCAGCTCTTACAAGGTATGCTTTCATTTCTAAGGAACAAAGATACAGGTTTTCGTTCAAACACTTGAATAACATCATGTCTCTTTGATAACAAAGTCTAGTCAGACATAGTTTTTCCTGAATGAAAGTGTTGGATGCTGTAAGGAACGTTTTTTTAAAGGTCACACAAAATAGATCTTTAATTTACAAAGATTCTGTAAGATTTAGCTTCCATTTTTTGTAAAAAGGTATTTACACATGGAAAGATGGAGCTTGTCTTTCCTGTCCCCACCCTCCTCGGTTGACAGACTTTCCCTCCAGCAAGCAGTTGACAGCAATCAGTTTGCGGATTATTTCTGGAAGGAAAAAGTTTACAGCTTTTCTCCAACAGTAAGATTAAAAATAAAGTAGCTGTCATCTATTTCCATGGCTTAACTAGTTAAAATCATAGCCACAAAAATGCCATATTACTCAGCTAAGCTGTTCACTGCATTTTATACAGTAAGCAGACCTTATGAAATAAAGGCAGTTCAGCCTTGCAAACAATAGTTTGTAACACAAAATTTTAAAAAATTAAATTCTTACTGGAAGTTCAGAATTTTTATTCTGTGTTTCTACACACACAAATACACAAATACACAAATTCTTTAAAATAGGCCTTACACAGATATTATAATGAAATATTTAATTTTGCGACCTTGTCATATATGAAGGACATGTAGGTAATTCTCAGGATGAAAGGAGTTCGTACCTTATAACAGCCAGATTCTTGAGCACCTTCCAGACCTGGCTCACATTAATTCTCACAGCACTGTGTTTTCTATTGCACCATTTATAAAGGTAGATACTATCAAGTTTAAGATGGAAAATAATCTAGTACTAGATTCTTGAGATGTAATATGGAAATAAACATTTAAACATTCTTTTTCTAGATTGCCACAGTCAGAAATCTTTTAAACCTAATCCCCAAACATTAGGCTATTTTAGTCTCAGAAATTATGATCCTGCTTCCTTTGCACCACATGCTACCTTTAGTTTATTCTGTAAATAAATGGTTCAGTTTACTTAGATGGTGTTTTGTTGGGCTTTTAAAATCTATTTAATTTACAGAATTTCATTTTATGGCTTTGATTTTGCTCTGTACTATACAATGTGAAGTCTTCCAGTAGTTTTGGCAACTTTTGTGTCACTGATTTCCTGGCTATGGTTTTCCCTCCTGTCCTATAGTAGAGTAATGAAATATCCTTACTATGTGTAGAGTTTTTTGTGCTTTTAGAGTTTTCTAAATTCAAATTCTGATATGCGCACTGGAGAATGAAGAAGAACAAAAGGCTCGTTATTTTCATACTCTGCTGCATTCTTATCTTAGCTCCAAGTTTCTGGATCCTAAAGTAAGATCCATGCCTGTACACTGCAAACACTCCTGAGAGCCTAGGCCTCTTTAGTAAGTTAGAGGGCTGAACACTTGGGTTGTTTCCACTCTTTTTTTAATCCTCCCTCTGCAAAATTATGGGAGTTTAAGACAGTTATTTAAATGGTTAGTGGCTGGCTTTTTATGCTTGCACTTTATCCCCTGTATCCCAAGAGTATAAATAGTGCCAGTGATAGAAAACCGAAGTTTCAAAACTAAATTTATCTTGAAAAGAGAACTGTTATGATAATTATGCATAGAGCTTTAGAAAATGGAAATAATGTAAATCTTCGCTAAATAGTCATTACTCAAAGATAGATAATCTGCTATTCTGAAAAGAACACTGTATCATTCTTCTTTTGAATCTTTGTGTGGTCACACACACAGAACATGGTGCTGTAACACTCCAAGGAATTGTTCTACTTTGCTTCTATAGTGAAGCAGTTTCCTTTAATCAAATGGAAGCCAATAGAAATACACCAGCCTCGAACAGAGCTCTCTGTTGCCTGCTGGGAGGTATTTAAATTTGTGCTAGCTTGCACTAGAAGGAAATGCTGTTAAAGCATTTTGTTTCATTTCTGTAAAAACTCTAATATTCAGTGTGTAAAATTGCCATTAAAAAAATCAGATAATATTGTATATACTGATTAAGGCAATTAACTGTTCAGCCAATTGTGGAATAGTATCATACATGTTTTAATATGTTTATTCCTGTACAAACTGATCATATTACTTTATACTAAATAAAAAATACGGGCTACTGTGTTGTTTCTACTTTACTTTTTTGTGATCCTGCGGTATTCTCATTTCTTAAA
>WAAE01031633.1:0-11358 GCA_013400495.1 Nicator chloris | reverse complement strand
CCAAATTATTTTGCATCCCTGCAAAACTGATTAATGTTTTCACTTGCATCTCCAGCATCCCATATTACAGTGACCTAATGTCATCTGCTCACTTAAGTGTACAGAACCAGGCATTCGCATTCATCAAATGGAATGACTCAAAGCTACAGCAGTTCATTCCTGCTTGTCAATGACATCAAGTTACAGATGTTCCGATCTCATTATCTTGCAACATAAAATGTAAAGATTCAGTAATTCAGTATGGAATAATGATTTCTCTTCCAATCACCTGCTAGAGGGATGAGCTAATAAGTTAACAAACGCCAAATAAAAACCACAGGTATGAATTCTTTCTGAAAATTATCCACACCGCTCTGTGATGGCACTTCCCTTTAAGAGGAGCTAGACAAAGGTTCTTCCATGGAGACGATTCTGTGATGGACCCTGGGGTAGAAAAGCAGACCCCCTAGGAAAGTTCTGTTAAAGGACAGTAGTAGCAACCAGAGTGAATGAATATTTACATGTATTTACACATAACTACAAGTGGATAGTTAAGCTAGTTATAGGTAGTTTGCCACCAGAATCCCCCATTCTTCAAAGGAGAAACAGAGCTTGGCAAGTCTAGGAAAAGGATATTGAGTAATTTCTTAAAAAGCCTTGGCCTGAATCTTCTTGCAGAACTAAAAGCTCAGATTTCTCTCCCAGCACAAACTCAACAAAGCAAGAGTAAAAATGTGGGCTGGACACTGAGCACCTGCAACTAGGAGTGCTTCCTCAAGTGTCTCTAACCCCTTAAATTTACTTATTTAAGCAACTGGCCTTATATAGTTACTAAAAGTAATTTAAAATAAAATAGGTGTTCTTCCTTCCCCAGAATCCAAAAGCAGACCTTTATGCTTCAAACAGAAGACAAATTACTTGCTGAAAACTGTAACACTACCTTATCTCCCTGCCTCCCTCCACCCCACATGCACATTCAGAACACACTACATCCAAGAAAGATACATTTATGTATGTGCATATTTAGTGGAATATAAATCAGGAACCATTACACAACCTCTCATCTTTCAGAATGCTTCTACGAATAAAGTTTACATAGAATTTTATAAAGTATATTCAAAACCAATACATCAAATACAAAATGCAGCATCTGAACCAAGGAAAATTACTTAATAACCTTCCTTATAAATGGATGTATGCTAAAAAAATTAACACATCAAAATAGCCAGAAAAGCAGGAGTCACAGGATGCAATTAACCTCTCTAACACTGTGGGAAAAGAAAAAAAGTCATTGAATAACTCCCATTTACTTCAGATTAAAACTTCAAGGATGTCCACAGGGAACACAAAAGTGGAACATGATGTACAAAAGATACTGTTAAGAGCCCAACATTTGAGCTGCCCAGTGCTTGTTCCAGGGCCAGTAGTTAGTTCTCTCTAGATCTGCTGAGTGCCAGGCCAACAAGTGATCTTGATGAACAGTATATACTTCTATTGCCTTTCTCAAAGGCACACTTCTTCCTGGTCACATGTGCAAAAAAATGCCTACATAGGCAAAAATAAAGATATGAGGCTCTTCAAAGCACTTTATTATCCTCCCTTCTCCCACCTCCTGACATGCTAGCCCAGTGCTGTCAGACAGAGTAAAGCAGCCAACAACAATCAGTGCTACCTTTATTTTTCTCTCAATGCTAGGAGATCCTGGAAGGATAGCACCTCAAAGTTCAAGAGCAATTTTCCCAGGATGTCATGGAAACCAAGCTGAAGTAAAATATGCCTTTCTTTTCTCATTGTCCATATGGTCTGTTCAGACATAGATCTGATCAAGGGGTTTCTACTCTTTGCTCAAAGGCAAGTGGGGAGTAGAGCCTGAAAATTTCTAAATTACAAGGTCAAGCAACACAGAGGTGGTGTCAGGACTGAGAAATAAAAGGCATGCAATGCAGCTCAGCCTCCTTCAAGACTCAGCAGGGAGCTGGCCACAAGTCTTATGCTCAGAGACCAAAGATGCAGAGCATCCAAAAGCAGCCCACGGAAATCATGAGCTAACAGCTTTGCTGGGAAACTTGCCCTGCAGTTCCCTACTCTCAACCAAACACCACAGCTTTCTGATGCAGCTCTGCATCTCACAAACACTGAAGCAGTCTAACTGCAGATAAGAAGAACCTAAGCATGGAAAAACTGCCCCCAATCACAGGTTCCAAAAGAGTCATCAAAAACAATCACCTCTAGATGCCCTGTATCTAGTGAAGATGACAAATGTACAACAGCATTCACAACAGCAGCTCTCTAAAGACTAACCAAGGGGTAGAGAGAACCCAACAAAAAGAAAAGAAGAAAAAAAAAACAAAAACCCCCAAAAAACCACACGACAAAACAAATAATAAAGGAAAACCTATTACCATGTGAACCCACAAGCACTGAGAACATAGATGTTTATGCTTTAAGATGGCATTCTGGAAATGGCAACTTGAAATTCCTACACTGCTTTCATTTGTTACACTATTATATCCAACAAAGGTTTTCTAACTGTTGCAGTTTCACATCTTTAGAAACTTAAATTACTCTATGATAATACCAGGCAGTGGGTTGACATGACACCCAGTGCATTTTCACAAGTTAAGGCTTTATCATTCTTTACAGACCTGAAAAATCAGAAACATCCAAGGACAAAGTACCTGCATATGAAGACCTATCCATCATAATATTGGCTGATATATCCACAACAAATTGGTTTGTTAACAGCAGACAAATCTCACAGAAGATCATAGTTTCAACAGACATTAAAAAATTACCTTTATCTCAAGTTCTCTAACCACTATTAGTCACTGCAGGTGCGGTGAAAGCTTTCCCCACAAGCTAACAGGTACAGCTACCAAGCAAGGGCCAAGTCAAGTTATTTTTCTCAAGTAGTCCATCATCCTCCAAGTGGGTGAGTGGCTGATGCTACCACTTGCATGGGTTGTTTTGCAACTGATGGACAGCTGAGAAAACATGAGATGTTTTGATTAACCTTCTCGAAGGACTGTGTATTTGGTGCAGAGAAAGGGAGAGATTAGCCCTTCAAGGTATTTGTTCACAGTCTTCAAAATGTGTGTTACCTTGGCAAAAAGATTACATTTAGAACAACAGTTACAGGATCTTTAAATACCTCATTTCAAACGAAACCTTCCTCTGGACAGCACCTATGAATTACATACCCATCTCGAGAAACCCAAGAAGAAAAACAGAGGTTATACGCTATGAAGTGCTCAATGCAGGGAGGCCACCACAATCCCTGCTGTAGCCCAAGCCATGCATACCTGACAGAAAACCGGTGAAGCACAGAATACACATACCTTGATCCATATCCCAAACAATAGACTGTCTTTATGAAAACTTAAAGAAACACCAACTATTATATAGCTAAATCATAAGTGCTTCCTATAAGGAATTTCAAATGAAGTTAAAGTTTGAGACTTACAGAAAGCTTCTCCAAGCAACACAGTGAGGCAGAGAACTGAATGGTACTCGTGACATCACTGTTTGCCAAAAAAATACAAAATTATGTCTGACAATGACATTACCAACACTGACAATGTCCATATTTCATGACAAAAATAAAGAAAATTCACAACTAGCAAGGAAGCCATAAAACACCATGAAGACTTGCATTGTTCAGACAGAATAAAAGAGTATTTTATTTGTAAAATGCACTTTGCATGTTTGCTTAGATATTATATTACTTTATATGCTTTAGGTAAGGCAAAATCAAGAAGCTAGTAGCCAAAATGCTTAACTAGAAGCTTCAGGCTCAGAAGAGAACGTGGTACCTTACAGCAGATACTGTCATCAGAAAATTGGAATATGCAGGAGACACCTCTAGAGTAAGAAGCAAAGTTACTTCCTGAGCTTTGCTGACCAGAGCTTAGGCAGGAAGGATGTGTTGAGACCTTGGCCAAGTTCTGAAGTCTTCAACATCTTGCTCATGATCCACACCCAAACATGCATCTGAAGACTGTGCCCACAAGTGCTCTTGCCTCACATCCAATTGCTTAATAGGTAAAGCACTTTCCCAGGACATCCAACAGTTTATTTTCCTCACTCCACCTACCAGAAGTCAGCCCTGATCTACCACCAACTGCCCTCTGCTGAGGTGGCACTTGCCCTGCTCTCTCTCTGTGTCCTATGCCAGCCAAAAAGTTTGGAGTTTCAAAGGCTCAAGGAACACTAACATTTAAGTTAACAAATACATGGATTTTGCTGGAAGGAAAGCTGCTTTAATCCTTCTTGGAATGTCTGTGGTTGTTGGCCAAAACATTGAGGGGTTCCCAGAGGATCAACAAACACATCGGCACTCAACTCCAGTAAAAATGTCTTCCCATCAGTGAACAGAATTACAGAATTTTTTAAATGACTGCCATTAATGCAGCTTGCACTAGGCAGAGCCATTCTGTTTTCCTCCTATATTCACCTAATTGAGACATACAGTGGACAGCAAATTTTTGGGTACTAACTGTGTTTAGACAAGGCATCAGTCTGCAAGACAGGTACATGGGGCAAACAGAACATTTAAAATTAAAATGCAAAAGAACTGAAAAATCTTTTTTGTTACTGGTTTTCTGGAATTCATGGGTATGGACACATTTGAATTCCTTTCCCTGGTATGGCTGTTAAGTTTATATTCAAGTTCCCCCCACTGTAGCATAAGGGGTTATTTATGACATAAAGAGAGTAAAGAATGACCAATGAGCTTGGGTGACTGGAGGCTGTGCTGCTGCAGGTTTATGCAACCACTGCAAGGTTCAGAAGCCACTCTTGAAAAATGCAGTTGGAGTCCATGAGATAAACATTTAAGGAGTCAATTAGAGACAAGGCTTTTTCAGCCAAACACCTGAGTCAAAAACCATTTCAAATACAACTTTCTGTGTCACAAAGCTGCAAGATTCCACATCAGTTGGTATAAGCCTTTCCTCATGTTCAAACCTTCAAAACTACGGCATGGGTTGAAATTATTTTAAGTATCAGAGGAACTCAATTTGAAGCCTTGCACAAAACTAACAGGAAGTAAAGACCAGTTCTGGGAGGTAACTCACTAATTGAACTAAACAGTAACTTCCAAATTCTGCATTTAAGCAAAACTGAGTATGCTTCATCTGCACTAGGCTTTTCTCTACCCAGTACTCAAGAAAAGAACAAACCAAGCACCGAAAAAGTAGCCTGGTTAACTACAACTATGAGCAAAGATTCTAAGTGACAATTTTCAACTCTAGTTCTAAGACTTGCTTGTACATTTTGTAATGAAAAGTCACAGTTTGGAGGATCTTTTCTGCACAAACGCTGAAGTCAAATTACTGTGCAGCACTTGTTCAAGGGGATTTCCCCAACCTCATTGTTCTTCTGCCAATTTTAAAGCATATGCAGCGAGATGTGAACTTACTCCAGCTCCCGATTGTTCTCTTGTATCCTGCCAGTCGGCTTCAAACAATGCAACATGACAGAAGCCAAAGAAAGCTGTTCATGATGAGACTACAGCATTGTACACAGTAAATTTTAGAAGCTTCCCACCAATCACCAGTGCAACTGAGTCAGAGTAAGCGAAAAAAAAACAAGTAGTAAACAAGACATGGGAAATTACTTTTATTAAATTAGCAGGTGTACATTACAAGCGGGATTAAATCAGTAGGGAGCCTATTAACCAGCTATTTGTGTTCAAAGCTGCAGCAGTAAAGGAACTGCAGTATCTTGTTTAGCCTATAAATTCTTCCTAGGTCAACAGCCTGAGCTACATATTTGGGAAGTTTTTCCTGTAAAATTGGATAGATTGTCATAAAACGTTCACGCTAGTAAAAACAGCAGTCAGGTGTTTTGTTACAGTACCAAGAAAACTAAAATGGCTGACTCCTACAGAAGAAGAATATAATGAGAAGAAGAATCTTCACTACTGAATAATTGGCCAGTTATAAAGGCATGAGTTACCACAGCAAGCTAGGAAATAGTTTAGTACAGACTGGGTTTGGGTAAAGACTGATTCCTTTATCGGAGGAAAAATAACAACTATTTATGAGATAATTTTGGGCTCAGTATTCACAAAAAGCACATAAAGCACAATCAACATATTTTTTGTAGTGACTAAAATGTCTTCTTAATGGCAGCACAAACTGTCAAGGTGTAGGTATTACTCTTCGAAGT
The DNA here is from genome assembly GCA_013400495.1 of Nicator chloris. NCBI lineage: Eukaryota > Metazoa > Chordata > Aves > Passeriformes > Pycnonotidae > Nicator > Nicator chloris. The sequence continues at coordinate 5,208 of WAAE01031633.1, read as the reverse complement.
CAGAGCTTTCCACCAGAACCTACTTTAACACTTATTTTTCATTCAGACTTTTCCTGCTTCTTACCATTAAGGCAATCCTAATGAAGAGCAGCATTAACTTGAACAAAGAACTTTCACAAATTCTAATCACTCACATTTTCACCCCCAAATTTGCTTTCACATCCCTGATACTCCAACAGCAAAAAATACTTCAAGCTTACTCCCTAAACAATTAATACACCTTATAGCAGTGAAGGTGGCATTATTACAATCCTTTTTTAAAAAAATCTCAATTTATAGACAGAAAAATGATAGCAAATTAAAAACTTAGGTTACCTGGGAAAAGGCAGCAAAACCAAGGCCAGAATCCACATTCCCCCAGCCTTTATCCAGCATTCCAGTTAGTACACAATGTAATCCTCAAAATTCAACATTTCGTCCTCCTGACTTGAGAGACAAGCTCCTCTGAAGTATACAGCATTTTGCTACTTGCTAAGTATCTTGCACATTTGTGTTTTTACACATTGACCTAGCTCAAATGACATGCCAATACCCTCTGCTTGGCACATCAACTCTCTCAAATTATGTGGGTAAGTCACATGGCTTCCTGAATTGCACGAGCTTAAAACTGGCAGCCCTAAGTATCTTTGTTTAATACTCTAAGACTTCCTTTTTCAGGATGACATCATTATGAGATGCTGTAACCTGAGCGATGTCTACACTAAAGCTTAACCTCAGCTACAGCAATTCAGTCCTTGCCACTAGCCACAGCTGTGCCACAAAACAAGTTAATAGTTATGTTTTAGTATTTGTAATTAAATCTCACCCGATTACACTTGAACACAATTGCTACTCTTAATTTCAGTTAAAAGTTCATCCCATTCCACCCCCTCCACAGGCAAAGACATCTTCCACTATTCCAGGGTGCTTCCACTATTCCAGCATTCCAGTGCTCCAAGTCTGTCTAGCCTGGCCTTGGACACTTCCAGGGATCCAGGGGCAGCCACAGCTGCTCTGGGCACCCTGTGCCAGGGCCTCACGACCCTCACAGGGAACAATTTCTTCCCAATATCCCATCTAAGCCTGCCCTGTGGCAGTGGGAAGCCATTCCCCCTTGTCCCGTCACTCCAGCCCCCTGTCCAAAGTCCCTCTTGTAGTCCATTTAAGGTACCTCAAGGGGCTCTAAGGTGTCCCTGGAGAGAGATTATTCCAGTAGGAAGTGGCAGTAGAGGAAAACTAAGCTATTAGAGAAAAAAAAGCATTACCTTGTGCTCATATTAATCCTGTGTCCTACCTCCACACATGAAATATAGCAACATCATAAAGCAAATAGGAGAAAACTAAAAAAATTTGCTTTTAGACTATAATGTGGAAATTATATTGAATGGGTTAATAAAAGAAGGAATAACAGTGTTTAACATTACCAACATTGCCATACTAATTGCTAAACTCAAATTTAGACATTAAGTTTCAGGGAGGCTTGAAGTCAAACCTCATGTGAACTTTTATTTCCCACAGTATGTCCATGCAGCATCTAAATGTGTTTTGCAGCCTAAAGTTTGAACACGACATTTTATATAATTACGGCAGCATCCTTTTGTCTATAACCACATCCTTTAGTCTTTTGCAGAGGACAATTTTTAAGTTTCACCATAATTATGGGACTGCAGAGTAAGGGCAGTTTGATCCTCCTGCTGCACCTTTCCAATGAACACATCCGAAGTATTCACAGCACCAGATAACACAAGAGGAGCACAAGATTATGAAGCTAATCTTGGCCAACACCCCCCAAAATCTCAGCTGTTTCTTGCCATACTTCCAGAAAATATTTCTTTGGCTTTGTTTTGAAGATTTTTTTTAATTGAGATTCCAACAAGAGAAAAGCAGAGAGGGGTCTGCTTCATCCTCAATAATCCTGTCATGAGAAAAGGGAGTCAGTTTATCAACAAACGATTCACGAGCATATTATTCCTGTAATCTCAGCAATAAAAATGGCATTTTAGTGAACTTTGAAGCATTGTCTTAAGTATCTATACATATTTTTGAAAGCTTAAGATGTTCAACTATAGTTTTAATATATTTAGAGAACTAATTTACATTAACTGAATGCTTTCAGACTGAGAAACACTGCAGGGTTTGAGGATATTTTTTATATATTAAACTATGATTGAAGTGTCCCTCCCCAGCTTGAACAGTGAATGATCCCATCTCTGCTACAAACTATCAGACAGTGCCAAGTTTTGTTTCTGCGAAAGCCAGCTTCACCTCTGTTTGGATTGCAATGTTATTTTAGGATATACGATGCCAATCCAAGTGCCTACTGCTGCCCTCTTCACTAACTTGCTCATAGCTTAGCTGACATTGGGAATTCTCCTAGAACAGTTGCCAGAAAAACTTTCCCTCATCCCCAGTTTAATTGCCCTAATCATCCATGTCCTATGGCTTTAACCTGAGAAGGAAAAAAGGAGTACATGTACTGCTCTCCTCTGAAGTAACCTATTTCAGGGAAAGATATTAAAGCCTGAAAACAATCTATTCTAGAAGCCACATCAGCTTGACAGCTCTGGTCTATTAGTGATCAAAAGCGTTTCTAAAACTAGGTTACTGCATGCAGCTATGTGATCACTTCCCTGACAAATATCCCCAAGAAATTCAAGAAAACATGCTAACTGGTAGAAGAGGTTTGGTTTTTTTTTTTCCCAATAAAAACTGTGCTCTTTACACCTAAATTTACTTTGTACTCAGTTATGTGAAGAAAAAGGCAACAAAAAAGCCTAATTTTAAGATTTGTTTGCTTTTAAACAGCAGTTCCAAGCCAGTTTCCCCATCTTTGAACAGGGCATTTCTTTGCCCAGAGTACTCCTGCTGTTAACTCCTGTGATCAGCACCTTTAAGTTCCACGTTCAGAGGCTCAGAGTAACTAATAAAGAGAGCCAACGTTCAGAAAACAATTTTAATATGTGCCATAAGCCATGCCTAGGGCCCTTGTTTTATTCACAGTGCTAGCTCACTGCAGAGAATGAGGAAAAGGCTGTGGGGCAAGCAACCAAAGGAATAACATTAATATAATAGAGAAACATAGTTCCTTTAAAAAGTTTTGATCATGTCAAATGGCCTTGCTTTGATGTGTTTGATAAATTTTCATCAGATTTTGCAGTTTTAAGTACTGAGGCATTGCAGAATACATCAGAAATACAGCAAAATTAAGCTATACTGGATTTATTTCCTGGATACTTTAAGCAAGCCTAAGAGAAGAAGTTGTATCAATAGCATTATTCACTTCAGCATCAAGAGCAGTCTTTTAGGCTCAGAAGTCACATGGACATTTACTTCATGAAAAAACCCTAACCAAACAACAACCAAACCCAAAAACATTACAGCCTTCAGATGCAATCAATGTATGCCACTGTGTTTTTACATTCTTTAGGAAAGAACATCAGAAAGGTATTCTGAATGCAACGCTTAAATAACAACACCTTATTTTCCCAGAAGAATCAGGGTGTGACCAATTCCATGGGAGCAGCTGAAAAAATTACTAGCCTTCACTATTGAAGTGAAAGCCATACACGTATGGCTTTAAAATAGTTGAAATATTACTACTTCATCCAAAAAAAATCAAAGAAGCACCAGCACCAGTAATTCCAACCAATCACTTCATTTGTAGCTGTCTGCCTCACATTCCCAACACTCTCTCACAATCTTCCACATTCCCAAAACCATGGAACCCATTGTATGGTTTTTTCTTTGATCCTGAACAGTACAGAAATTCAGAATTCAACTCATATTGGAAGCAGAAACCACGTGCTCTAGAAATCTAACTATGGACTGTAAATTCCATAGATCATCTATACTACTCTCACTCTCTAAGACAAAATTGGGAAGCTGCAGAAAAACAAGCAAAAATTAGCTTCTAAAAATCATGGCAGAGAAAAGCTCTCCTCATGTTAAACAAGAGGGACAGAGAGCACATGTAAGACCAGATAATACTAAAACTCTAATGGCAAAGCAGGCTGAAAACCAAGAGCTTGACAGGACTATTAGCCCTTGCTCTGGAAGTAACTGCTGCATTTCACCTGAGACTCTGAGGTACCCATGAGACAAAGATTTGACTTTTCCACCCACATTTCACCTGCATCGTACCAGCACACCAGCAGAAAGTCTCTAAGCTGCTACTTCACAAAGCTGGTTTTCAAACCTTAGTTCGGCCAAAAATCTGTCAGTGCTTTCCATCAACATTCAACATTGCTCTGCTTTTGTGATGCCATTTAATATAAAGCAGCAGTAAAATTTACCTCCTCTGCAGGAACTAAGGCCTCCAACTAAAGCTGAGATTCAAGTTTTAACTACAGTTCCACATACAGTATCAAAAACAATCTTATATAATAACTGTAATATAATTACTGCTATTAATGTCAACAAAAACTTGTCCAAATTCAAGCTTCCCTTCCCTTAGCTTTTGTTTTTTAATTTATTTCCGATTTTGAAAACATAGGAACTACAACAGTCTAGGTAAATATTATCCCAAACCTGACCCAACCAAACTCTTTTTATTAGTTGTACATTATAAAGCACTTTACGAAAGCAACTGGGTTTTGGTCTCATTTAAAAGAAGCAAAAATAAGGCATGAAGCATATTTTAAGACAGGAAAATGACTCGGCTGATCACACCAAATTACTGGGATGCTGAAACTAGTTGTGTTTCCATACTTTGGATTCCAATTCTCTGTGCTGCTACCACTGAAAAAGCTTTTTAAATAACAAAGATAAGACTATCAATATTCCATCTGATTATTCACTACATGGCATGGTTTGGTTTAGTAAATGCTTGGATTTCAGCCATCACTAGTTACAAAGCATTTATGGACTGGGTTTTGAGGAACCAGGTCTAGTGAAAGATGCCTGTGCACATGACCATGGCAGGGGAGTTGGAGCTAGGTGATCTTTAAGGTTCCTTTCAACCCAAACTATTCCAGGATTCTGAGATTCAAAAGAATAATCCAGGCTAGGAAGGAAGAAATTGCTCCATTAGAAGAAGGATGCTGATATGTTTCTCCACTGATTGCATCTTCTGCCCATGTCAAAACTGCACGAGAGAGCATGAAGACAAGATTTAAATGCCAACAAATTCATCATGTATTTTAGAAAAGTGAACTCATGTGCCAACATTTAGTTTCAGAATACACAGGGATTATGTGATTAGAATCCTACTGGCTTGCTGGGAGGATTCAG
>WAAE01031629.1:0-62775 GCA_013400495.1 Nicator chloris | reverse complement strand
CGGAGCCCCACGCCGGTGCTGCCGTTTCCGGGCGCGGCGGGGCCGTGGGGCGGCGGCTGCCGGGAGCGGGGCTGGCGGGCGGGGTGAGGCTGCCCCGGGGCCGCCTTCCCCCGGCCCACGCCCGCCGGGGGCGCCCGCAGCCAACAGGATCGCATTTGGGGACATCGGAGTTTTTCTGTTCCTCTTACCCCAGGCTTGTTTTAAACTTTCCGTGAAGATACACGACAGGGTGTAAAGGCTCCTGCCACCAGCCCGCCCTCTCCGCTAGAAGGGGCTCACGCACCCCAGGTGCGGGGCTGGGGGTGTTCTGGCTGCTGGGCATCTCTCACCGACGTTCGGCTCGGAAATAAGTTTTGTTTCAATGTCTTCCGTCAGTATTAACTGCCCGTGCCCGTGTTGGGTGCTGTAAAAACTTAAAAACTCCGATACTTGGTCAACTCTCATTAGGTCACAAGCCCGAACTCCCAGCTTGTTCTGTGACTGGATCCAGTGGTGCAGGCTGCAGTGGCAACCACACAGCTTTACTCTTATATGTGAAAACTTGGTGTGAACTGGAGCAAGTAAAGTCAGTAGATGCTGAATCTTTTTTTCCCACCAGAGACCGAGAGTGGGTTTGGTGTGAACTTGTAAACGTCTCAGAGAGACTTACTTTTTGGAACAATTCTTGCCTTTTGTGTGAAAATAACAGTATGTGTGACAAATGAGGAAATGATACCTCCAGAAGTCTCAAAAGCCTTACAGGATGGGGAAAAAATTTTCTAGCCTTTTTTATTCTACTGATATTAAAAGATAACCAGATTTTTCTGAACATTTTCATGCACTTTCTGTAGTAGTTTTAAAAATAAGTCATTGTTCCGCTTCAGAGTGCTGAATCAGACACAAATGAGCATGTTTCTTCTGTCAGCTGTGTGTCATCAGCTCAGGTATGTGATTTTCAAGTTGCTTTGCTAGCAGTAAGAATCTATGTGGCTAATCTGTTTCCATAATAAAACCATAAAATGCTGTGGATAAAAATAAAAGTTCTCAAAGTAATTTAGATGTACATGTTTGTAATCTGTGTTACCAGCAAGGTGAAAGGTATATCTTAAGGGGAATTGTTGTGAAATGCAGAGATGTGGAATTAAAGCACAGCAACTTCCTTATTGCACTGAATGACTTAAAAAAACAAACGAAGAAACACACAGGGGAGGTGTTCTTGCCTTCATGCTGGCAGATTTCTTTGATAATTGGACTTGATGATCTCAAAAGTTTCTGCCAGCCTTGATGGTTCTATGATTCTATAAATTGTATGGATTTTTGGCTATTTTTGATAGAACAAGCTATAACCTGCCCTCATCCTTCTATAAATGTCCGGAGGCATCTTACTTTTCCCCCTTCTTTTTACAAATCTCCAGTATGGTTTTTGCCAGGTGGGATTTTTTGTATAGCAAAGGCTGATGCTGTGAGAGTGTCAGCAGGATCAGGGTGTTGGTAACAGAGCTGGACACCTGAGTAATACACATTTACATACGTGATTGTGGTTCCCTGGTTGAGTGACATATTTAATGGATTTCATTTGAACAGCTCCCAGCTGATCATTCCGAAAAACTCAGGGGATGGAAAATAAAACCCCTCAGCAGCATTCCTGAAAATTCATTTAGTGTTGAGCATTCGTGCTGAGCGTGTGATTCATGTGCTGGATAAGAATGTGCATTTGTACCCACGGTTACTGATGCCTTGAAGCCACCCAAGCATGGGCCATCTTTGTGTGGCCCTAAAAAGGAATATTTATGGGGTAAAGCTGCCCTGGGGTGTCATCTGGGGTGGCAGTTTCACTTTTTATTTATGTTTCTTTTTTTTGCCATGAAGAATACAAAGAGGAAAGGTGAATAATACACTTGAGGTTAATTAGACTTTTTCTGAAACTTTGTGTTCTAGAGAAGTATTGTGTTAATGATCCCTTGAGAACAACTTTAAATAAAGATTGGAGAATTGAAACAAGATTGACTTCCCCAGGAATTTTGTGAGAACATTCTCTAATGTTATTATTTTTCAGTTGAGAAAGCTTTTATAACACTTGGAAATGTTTCAATGAGTTTTGTGGATCACAACAATCCCCGGTGGAAAAACAGGAAGACAGACATGCTGAGGAGGAGAGAATGGATGATTCTACCAGAGCACAACAGTCACACGCAGGGAGTGCAGTAAGTTCCACTTGTACATCATTTGTCCAGTGTTCCTTAGCCACAAAAACTGCAGCTCTCAATCTGTGCTGAGCATGGAAGCCAGTGCCATATTCTCTTTCCCAGGATGTTGGAGATCACTCTGTCACTTTTAGCAACACCATCCATTTCCATGACAATTTTTCTTTTTTATGGTTCCTCTTCCTAATGCTGCAGCTCAAAAATACTTCTAAACATTCAGGGAAGTTCTGAGTGATTGCTTTAATTTTGGGGGGTCTCATGTTTAACTCCCCTGGTACCTTGTGCTGTGGTGCAGGCAGCTTGTACAGTTTGCAGGCAGCTCTGGGTCAGTACAGGAGATCTGCAGACAGGTTCTCTGCAGCCATGCCAGGAATGTTGCTTTGGGCAAAATGTAATCTTAAAGTAGTGTTAGAAAACTTCACTTAAGTCTATGTAGAATGCGTCTGGTACAGGATAAACATGTTTTACCAAGTTTAGGAGCTGGAAAAGCACTAGTCATTTGGTAAAAGTGATTGTCAACAGTTAGACCAGCAGAGTTTCTGAGCACAGAGCAAACTGTTCCCTGCTGGCATTAATCCAAAGGCTGACAGGGGTATTTTTCATTTGTTTTCATTTTTAGTCTTGCTGACCAGAGAGGTTACTTAGGAATAGTTGGTAGAAGTTTTAAGATGTGTGGTTTTCTGGGGAGATAAAATATGCCAAAATGTCATAACAAACTGTATCAACACTAAAGCAGCTGGGGGGGGGGGGTCTATAATCTATACAGTATTAGCAAAAAGGAAAAAGGCAGTGGGCAGACCACAGGTCTGGGGCAGCAGAGCCAGTCTTTTCCTTACCTTGTTTTCTGCTTCATCTGTGCCCACCCCAGTGGTGGCTGTTTGGCCCCTGTTCAGTTAGAGGATGCGCCTGATCCCAGAGGAGAGCCTTGGCCTTTGGGACAGGCCCTGGGAACACCCTGTCAGTGACTGCAGTGTGCTGGGGTATCCCTGAGTCCAACTGCAGCTGCCTGAGTGAAGGTGATGCAGGCATCCCTGCTAAGCTGCTTTGGGATACAAATTCCTGTAAGAGGCACCACCCTAACACTTCACTGGCTTCTCTGTGTTGCACCCTGCCTGGTGCTGAGCTGGGGCTTTGTCTAATCTGTAGTTTTTCATACCTCTGCATGAAACGGGAATAAGAAGGGAAAAGGAGAAAGGCAAGAAAAATCAGTATCTCTTTGTCAGACTAAAGGAGAAGTTCCTTCTTGTCCATGCAGAGTACATGGGCTGGTATTAAACTCCCTGTCCAGGAACTGCAGATTATGCTCTCTACCAGAGTGAACTAATTTTTCACCCTTAGAAGAGCCTTCCTTTAATTCAAGTAAAAATATGTGAGGAAAGATCGTTCCTTATCTCAGCTCAGCAAATGATTAATCCAGGGATAATGTATCCTGTGTCTGAAAACTGCTTCTCTCTGTCCTTTTATTATGGTGTTGTTGCTCTCCCACGCCAAAAAAAAAAAAAAAAAAAAAAAGCATGTTTAAATTCGTGGGAGATGGAGAGTGAATGTCTTGGAGCTCAACAGAAACATAACAACGTGTTCCACGGTAGGTAACAGCAAAGAACTCCGTGGGGTTGTTTTTCTGTTTCTTGAGCTGTACAAGCAGGACCTCAGCTCCCCTTTCCGGCAGAGCGTTTCCGCGCACAGTCCGTTCGGGGGGAAGGGAAGGCAAGCAAAGCCGGCGGCCACGGCGGGTCCCCCGACACGGGTATCGAAGGCGGCACCGGACGGCGGGAGGGGCGGCCGGCGGGGCGGGGCGGGGCGGTGGCTCCCGGGCACCTGGAGCAGGAGCGCCGGGGCCGGGCAGCCTCTCCCGGCGGCCAGGTAGGGAGCGAGGTAAGCGGCCGCCATGGGCAGCTCCGGGGCTCTGCGACCCGGAGAGGCTGGGCAGGGCCGGGGGCTGCAGTGGACGGCGCTAGCGGCAGGGTCCGAGCGGGGGCTGCGCCGCGGCGAGGCTGGAGGGAGGATTCTCCGCGCACCGGAGCGGGAGGAGCCACCGCAGCCCTGACAGGTGGCTGCCGCTTACAAACGGCTGCTACTCATTTAGAATGATGGAGCCTTAAGGGTCGGACTGCGGGCATGTCAGGGATGTGCTTGGCTTCTGCTCGCTGAAAGGTGAATAACCACACAGCGCAGTGCCCAGAGCTTGGTGTCAGCCCTGCACGAAAGGCACCTCGCAGGTTTATCGCCCCGTTAGTCACATCTGAGCTTCCTCCACCTTCATGTAGAAGGGCTGGTCCCGTGGGAGAACCAGCCACACTTCCCTGAGGTATTTAGCCAGTGTGTCACTCTTCCCTCTGAGGTGTGGCACCAGCCTGGCTGGGATTGCAGCCTAGAGCGTGGCATTTCACTTTGCTGTAGGTTGCGTGTTGGTGTCTGCTAGCTAGCGAATGGATGTGGCATTGTAATTTCCAAGTAGCAGGCTGTGAGGTTTTTGTGTTACAATAGGTAACCGGAATTTGTATTAAATTGGTGGGGAAAATCTCGGGCTTCAGTATTCGTGTTCTTTGTGGTCCTCCACTCTGTCACTCCCTCAAAACACACAGACCTACTATTTAACCTACGAAGGCTGAAACGTTTCTATGCAGAATACTTAATGTACATCTAAAAGCCAAATCTTCCTGTCCTGGATTTTATTGCTAAGCCGCTGTCATTAGTAATGTTCTGTTAGTAAAGCAAACCTGCAAGCAGCGGCACTGCACGGGAGCTGTGCTGACTTCTGCTTCCCCTGCCTGAACGTCCCCACTGTCTCCTCTGCCAGCCCTGCGACCCACGGCAGCCTGATCCTGCTATGTGTGGCAGAAGCAGCTGGCCAGTGGCTCCAGAGCCACGTTCAAGGTGCGATAGTTCAGGTGTGGGTGCGTGTCAGTTCCTGCACCTGCGACACAGCCCTAGTGCAGCATGAGGGTAACAGCAGGTGCTAAGGAATGGAGCTGAAACGGCACCTCTGCTGGGCTGATATGTCGCTTCTCCACCTAAAGCAATTGATCTCTAATTTTTTTGAGGGTTTTTTTTGTTGGTTTTGGGTTTAGTCTTTTGGTGCTTTTTTTGTTTCGTTGGTTGTCTTTTCCCTCAAAGTAAGTTTGTCAGAAGTGATAAAGTGCTGAGCTGGTGTGGCATGGCTGTATGGGCAGGTGTAAGAGGAAGTGGAACTTTACAGTGGTGTCCTCTTCATGTATTGGTGAAAAAGTCTCTAATTGCCACTTGTATAGTCCATAGGTTGTGTATGTTCATTGTAGAATAGACTCTTAATATGCTAATAGCCTACACTGGATTTTAATGGAGTTGCATTTTCTCTGGAAAAAAAAAAATCAGTTTATGCGAAATTATTTGTCAAACAAATTGAAAACTGTATATAAGGATTTTGACAAAATCAGTTCTCTTCTTTTGACTGGTTCCCCCTAGCAATATTCTAATTTCTTGATATTCCCAATATTCTAACAGATAAACTTTTTGTTTTCCCTCAGGGTCCTGTTAAATGCAGCTTGTGCAAATAGTAACAGGACAACAATATCCTTAACAGGAAGCTAAGCCAGAAATTACAAACAGAACAATGCCCTTTTTCAGTCCAAGGTCCCTGAGTGTATGTAACTCCCTGTTTATTATCCTAGATGATCATATGTGTAGTCTTCATAAGCTTTTCCACTTGAACTGGTGAATGATACTCCTGTAACTGATACTGCTCATTAAAGTACAATTTGTAGGTTGTAAGTGGAGAGGTATCCATTGCAAGTGCAGAGTAAACAGAGCTTTCTTTTAAGGCTTTCTTTTAAGTCAGAGCTGTTCTAGTAAAGAGTATCTTCTAACAGACCTGACGTTGTTGGCTGCCTTTCCACTGGAAGCCGAAAATTAATTCCAACCAGGTACTCAAAACCCACTTCCTTTTTTTTTTTTCTTTTGTAAGCAGTTATTTCCTTCAAATACAAGTATCTGGTAATGTTGGTTAATAGACTTAAAAAACTTGTTTTGCAAAGCAAGATTTAGTCCCGTAAAAGAGAATGACAGTCTGCGGTTTGGAAATTTAGTCACAAGACAGACTTGCACTAATATGAAATGATTCTTGCTTCAGCCCTTTTTTCCCCATAAGGGTCAGACTATGAGCTGGGTAATGTTTTCCAAGGCTGAAAGAAATAATGTAGAGTTCTGTTTCTTATTCTTGCTAACCTTGCCTCTCTCTGACAGGTATATCGTTCTTACTCTTCAGTTCCCTTTTTCTGATTTTAGTAGCTATATATCTCAGTGCTTATGATTTTCCCAATGAATTAAGTTGGCCCTTGTGGTCAGAGTTAGGAGAATAAAAGCAACAAAGCAACAAACACAGAGAGTTGCTCTCAAAGGAGCCTTCAGGGAAAGGATTAGATTATTCGAAGTCATTGTCAGATGTACTTCAGTCCCCAGGAATAGGATCTGTGGGGCCTTTTGGGTGGAGAAGCAGGAATGTGTGTGGTAGATTAGGGAGACTACTATGAATTTCATAGAATTAATGACATATCTGAACTTTCACCCACTCTTTATGCAAAAACTCTATGGACCTCCACTTAATAACACTTTACTGGACACTAAAATTTAACTCCATATTGTAACAATTTTTTAGATGTTTCTGGGGCATGTTTATAATGCAGGTTTCTAAACTCAGGTGAAGAAGTAGAAACCTGTCTGAGACACTGCAAACACAAGATAGCTGGCAGACCTTCCCCAAAAACCTTATCTAAGCAACCACAGGTGATACAAAGGATTTAACTTGCAAAGAAAGTGAACACGAAAATACTGTACTATTACTATATTGTGGGGGAATTACAAGAAGAATGTTAAATGGAAGGGATAAGGCAAAAGAGTGAGTAGGTTCAAAAAAAATAGATAAAGAGCAAAATAAGGAGCAGAGCTCATGATGCTGAAGAGCAGCTGGAGGCAGACACTTTTCTGCTTCCTTCTGCCTGGCTGCTCTCTGGCTGCTACTCTTACCAGGAGGGCAAGAAAAGTGGAATCTTTTGGAAAGCTGAGGGATAAGGAAAGTGGAATCTGGATTCTGGTAGGTGCCATTGCACTATAGGAGTAGGAAGTAAATCCATTTGGGCTCCAGATCCAACAAGCTGTTGGGAGGGACAGCAGCATGGTGGCTGTGAGGGGATGCTGTCACCCGTCCCAATTTGTTTATCTCTCCCTATACAATAGTAAGCAAATGAGTCATGCTGCTGCATGTCATCTGTCACTGGGAAGATCTCTTGTAGCAGAGGCACAATTTAGATTGCTTAAACTGAATTCAAGGTCTAAAATAGCAGAGTTGATGTTGGTTCCTGTAATTGACCCCACTGACATCGATAAAAGCACAATGGGAGGCCCGTAAGAGGTGGTGTTTGTTGGTGCTGGTTGGGTACTCTGGCAAGACGCAGTAAAGATAAGTGGCTTTTCCTTCCTTGTATGATTCACGCTGGTTCCATTGCTAATCCATCAGTTAGAGATGAGATTTTCTCCAGTGTAGTGTTTGATTAGTGTCAATTCACAGGCCCTTTGGATTTTCTGAGAGGCTTTCCTGGTCTGTTGCAAAAGTGTTGAAACTGTTGGGACTGAGACAGTGAAAGAGTAGTGATCAGTACTGGAATCCAGCTGCTGATGCAGAATGTAAAACTCCAGCTTGTCTCTCAAACTCACTCTTGGCTTCCAGAAATCAGTCTGGGTTTTTTTTTTCAATCATGAAGATGTGTGGAACATGTTAAACAGGACAGGGGTTCATGAATAAAACTTGGGTGACAGTGAAGCCCTGAGTAGTCATATCTTACAAAACAAAACTATCTTTATGGAAACAGCACGTTGAGCCTTCTGAATCACTTCTTCCATGAGTTCTATTCCCTTCATTCAACATTATTACGTTATCTATGATGTAGTTCTGGAATTCCCTGTTTTTATTCCACTGCAAGATGTGTTCAAATAGGATTTACTTAAGGAAATCTTTTTCACTGAGGGATTACAGGTAAGGCGCTTGAAGGTGTAAGTGGCTTTCCTGAAACTGGATGCCAGGACAAAGTACTATTTTGGCAAGACATTCATGTTTGTTTTGTTATATTCTACATGAGGATTAGTGTACATAGCAAAACATTAACTGCACAGGAAGGGATGAAACTAATCTGGAATAGTTTGTCAAGGTGGTTGATCTGTGACTTGAAGGCAGTTATTTTTCTGAGAAATGATCCAGAAGTATTAGTCTGCACTGCTTGGAGTTTCCTGGTCTATGTCATTACAGGGTTGAACGATTTAAGCAGAAAGCACCCACACTCCACAGATCTTCTAACTTATTTACATATCAATGATCATTAAACGCACTGATCTAAAACGTTTCTGTACTCCAGAGAAGGTGCACAGGAGTTGTTTGTTTCAGTAAGGTAAGTTGCTTGCTGAAATCCAAAACCATCATCCACAAGTGGACGCCACTCTGTAAAGGGAAGATTTGTCAAGATCCCACTTTCTGTCTTTCACAAATAACCTCTGTCCTCCAGCTATTTTTCTTCCTTCTAATTAATTTTTTTAAGGGAAAACAAAGTCTAAATGTCCTATCTTTTCCTGGAGCTATGGGTTGCTGTATTCCATCATAGGTTGAAAAGAGGAAAGAGATGGTTTAGTTTGAACATTAGCTCCTTTGGGCTCTTTCCAGTGAGCTATGACTTGTCAGAAGTGTATAAATTGCCAGATTTGAATTTGCCTCAGCATACGTGGAGAATTTATTTCAAGTCTGTAAAACTTCGTGAGTGGACAAAAAATGGTATTCTCAGATGCTGGGTTCAGTGTTAGACTGTAAATGTTCCTGTGGATTTTCATAGTGATCCTGGCATGCAGTGCACCATAAGACTCTAAGAAAATAAAGTGGATAATGACAGACCCAAGAGAGAATCTATCTTGGGCTTTTTTTGAGTTTCTGAGGAAGCCTGTATGGATAAGCCTTGAGGTCTCTCAAATGAGTAAGGGAAAGAAATTCTGGATGTATTTTCCAGCCAGGATGATCTGTTTCTCCTGGTTGGTTGATATGGATGGCTGATGCTTTCTGCCAGTTCGCTTCTGGGTAATGCTGAGTCTGCACAACCCATACACTTCCATCAAAATGTCTGTGCTCTCTACAGCTCCAATGAAGACAGGCAAGTTGGCAAACTGTTTAGATCAGTGTTCAGCTTTCCAGCTGCCTTGCTGGCAAGATTCCCAGCTTTTCGGACAGCTGAGTCTGAGAGAGTTGGGTTCCTGGGAAACCAGTTGGAAAAAACCAGAAAAATGTAATTTTGCACACTCTTCAAAGGGAATTGTCTTAGAATTTTCTTCCCTTGAGAAAGTAATTTTTCCCTCTTTAGCTTTTCATTGCAGTTTGAAATATAAACCACATTGATAGGGGATGTTTAGTTTTCCAAGTCTTTGCAAAGCAAGTGTTTGTAGAAGACCATGATAATCTTTTTCAAGAATCATTTCCATGCTTTTTAATAGAGTATAGGGACAGAATGTACTAATTCCTGAAGGGTTTGTACAAAAGTTCAGATATATTCTGAGCTAGTTCTCAAATGACCACCCAAGAGCTAAGTAGTTTTTGTCACAGGAAATCTACCTTTTCAATAAATTTAAGCTTCTTATGACTTTTAAGTAAGAGCCTTGGATTTATGGAGCGTTTATTAGTTTTTTTGGAGATAAGGAAAGAAGACCCTGCTAATTACTTTTCTGCTTTCATGAGAATCTCACTCTGTCTCTAGGTGTGAAATTGTTGCCTGAAGAAACACAGGTGTCACTTAGGAGAGACTGTTTCTGGTTTCTTTTTGGCAGCAATCACACCCCGTTTTTTGCAGAAGCAGGGGTGATGCACTGTGTGTTCCCAATGACTGGTGTGCTTTTGCTGAATGCCTGAGCTTCAGAGCACCCTTCCTCTTGCTGCAATCAAAGTGTAGTCAGTGTTCTGATTAAAATGTAGAGCTTTGAATTCAATCAATCCCTCATATTTATAAGCACAACTCTGCAAGTCAGGGTGCAAAACCTGGGCGGTGTTTTACAACTGTACATCACACTGCAAGATTTTGGACAGTGTTCCAAGTTCTTAAGGCATGTAAATGACACAATAGTAATGTAAGAGCTTCTTTTGGCAGAACAAGGTTTTGAAAGGCCCTCAGAAACTAGACAGTGTATAATTTTCCATTTTGAAGATACTTTTCATATAATACTTCCTTTGCAGTAAAAATCACAAATAAAATCCACTGCAAATGAAAAAGACTTTGTTGAGACTCTATGTTAAACGAGATGCAGCTCTGCTTTTCTAGGAATGGAGCTGAAATAAAAATAGGGTCCGATGGGTTTTGCCAGCTGTGCCCTTTATCGTTTATTTTTCCCTTCCCTGCTGTGGAATAGCTTGCTAGCTTAGGAAACTTGCATGGTGCCTTTGAGAACAAATGCTAAAAATTGTTTCCATTTTTATTTTGAGTATGATCTTTGATTAATTGCAAGAACTGCATGCTTAATTTGGATTCTGTTTTTCTAACGTAACATTCCCTTTTTACTGACTCATGAGGACTCCCATTCAATCAATTCTGACTAAGTCTGGCTTGTTTAAGATTAAAATGGAGCACTCTGTGAGAAATCTAAAACCAGGCCTATTTAAAGGCTTAGAAGAGCCTTCATTAAGAATGAGTCTCTAGATATTGTCAGCTCTGTACGAAGCCATGGTCCTGCAGGTCCCTTATTCACAGCTAAGGCTTAGAGATGCACTGCTAGCAAGGAACAGAGCAGACTTCACCTTTTTAGTATTGAAATGCAGTGAACTTTTTTGAGGAAATTTGTGCATTTGGCTTTTGCTGTTTAAGGAGGAGAGAGAGAACTTTATTTTTTTCTTAATGTCTTGACATGCTTCTAAAGCCTGGCCTCATTAGTTTTGGGAAAGCTTCTGTGGCACTGCAGTTTTGTAGGTTTGGAGAGACCTAACTATAGAGAAATATGAGTTCCTATTTGACCTGCAACTTCTGGTGGACCCCAATTTCCTGATGGTAATGAAGTTACAACCACTGCTGATTTATACTGTTTCATGTTATGTGTTAGTAGAATAGCAGAATCTTCTAAGTTGCGAAAATGGAGTTCCTTCCTTTTAATTTTTATGTACTTGCATCTGTTTTGTAATCAGGTCTGTAATCAGTCTTCTCATTAACATATTAATGAAGCAGTAGAGACAAAAATAAGGAAGATTTCATCCTTCAAACCAAGGACTTGTCATGTCTTATCATTACAATGAAGCCTTTGAAAATCCAGACTACCACTCCTCAGAGACATTGGAAATTGATAGAAGGTCAGTTTATTTAATTTTACTGTGTGACTGTGCCATAAGAAATAAAGTCATTTATATGCAGAAGATACTTCTTCTCAGGAGTTTTAATTTGTGGATTTATTTTAATCCCTCCTTTTTTCTTTCATTCTCAGACAAATTTTTAAAACTGTTACCAGGAAGGCAGCATCCAAGGGAAATGCTGTGTTTACTTTTTACATGTTGGATAAATTTCAGTTAAACGTATTTATGGCGTAATGTTGTACATATTTTTTAGTTCCAGTAATTTTCATAATTGGCTATAACCTTGGATATCTTTGTTTTCCAAGCAGGTATTCCTGTTTAGTTAGAGTCTAAGATAACTTCAGGTGGAGAAAATTTTAGCCTTCCAAATTCATTTGCTGACCAAATCAGAATTACGGTGCTGAAGTTCTAAATACAAAATACCTCTCAGTATCAGAGTTTGTTTTATAACATACTCAAATTTGATGATAATAGGTAGCAAATTTTTCAGGATACCTATGGAGGGTTTTATGACAAGTCAGGGTTTTCTTTTTTATTGCTTACACAGGGGGAGTTCCCAAAGGAATCCATTCTCTCACCAAACTCCTTATGACTCATTTCTGCACGGTTCCTATGGAGAGCACAGAGGGAGGGAGCAGAACTACCCTGTGGCCATCCCAATGGCCTCCCTGGGCCCTGGCTCTGACTGCAGCCAGGAGTTACCCAGCACAAGTACCTACGGAAATTTCACAGGTATGGAGATTCTCATGTGACCAGCTTAGAGAATCCCTGGAACAAATAACAGTTGGCTCTGTCCCGAGGGAGTCCTGCAGCTCTGCAAAGCTCAACCCTGCAAATATTTTTAGCTATTTTTCTTCTTCTTCTTCTTCTTTTTTTCTAAGCAGTTTGGGTGTTTTATTGGCAGATCCATAGTTTGTCTGTTGTATTAACAGATCAGTAACTATTGTCTTGTATGGGCTGAGTAAGTTGTTGAGTACTAGGATGTATATTGGAGTGGAATATGGGAGGGAATAGGTTGCTGTGTTGGCAGTAGATCTGGATTTTGTCATAGGATTGGCATTCTGTGTCTGTAAATAGCCCATAGCAGTTTGCAACTTTGTGTAACTCTGATTCCCTTCAACAGACAATCTTTCCTTTGAGCCTGAGCCAGAACTGACTTACACCCCACATTCTACCTTCCATCTGCTGGATTATCCCTATACTCATGGAATTTCCAGTGGATCAGAAGGTAAGGATTGTGTACATCATAATATTACATGTCAACCTCGCCCTCCATAAAATAATACTAATAAATCTTTTAAAGCCTTCTTGTTCAGGTATGCATATTTTCACATAATAAAAGGAGTCATAAACACAGTCCTTCTACATCAGAGAGCTGAGCTCCACACTGGCATGTGACACTGGGACTGGCCACCAGCTTACTGGGAAGGCCAGGCAAGGAAAGCTGTGGCTAAACTCATCTGTGTCATGGCTGGGAGGCAGATGCTTTTAAGGAGTGTAGTCACCTGTGTTTGAATAAGTGGATGAAAGGAGGTAGCGAGAGCAGCTGCATTTTGGCCCTAGGGAAATGGGAGTTAGGCACATTTAACTTACTCAGCACGATGGAGTGTGATTCTAAAAGGATCCCTCTGAAGGCATGGTAAGGATTTTTAAACAAAGGCCTTGTCTTGTAGGAATAAAGTCTTGAATAATGAATGTGTGCATTTGTGAATGGGTTAGATGGAGTTCTCCATGACAGCTGAAGACTGGGCTCAGTTCCTCTTTTCCGGCATTTATCTGAAAAAGTGCTTGTGGTTGTCAAAGATGACCAGGAAAGAAGTGAATGGGGGAGTGTGTTTGCATGAAGTTCGTGAGATTGAAGAGTAGACTTTTAAGCTGTTCTTATGAAAGTGAAATTTGAATTTCTTAATTCAAATTGTCAGAACTGTCTCGGCTTCCTAAAGAATGTTTGTTGTTTAGACAGCTTCATTCGGAGACGCAACCGGAGGCCGCCTGATGAGACCTTCATGACTTCTTCCAGCATGTTTGAAACAGATCCAGTGTGCAGTGAAGGTAGGGGTTTAGATAAGTGGTTCAATATTTGACAGTGTCTTGTGTAAGGATGGTGTGGTTGATGCTCCTCTTGGTTTCTCAGCAGAATTGTGTGTACAGCACTCCTGTGGTTATGGGGGCAACTTGGGTTTGTGTTGTGGTAGTGATTAATCTTTTATGCTCTCCTAACACACTCAAATCCCATGATAAATGAAATGCAGTGCAGTATGAAGGTGTTAAATCATAGAAAGAAATGCTAAGCTCTTTATTAGGATTTGTTTGACCAGCTAATAGATTGCTTTCAGCCACTGTGTCTGAAATTAGCATCAAATTCCAACTATGCAGAAGCAGCCTGATTGTCAGGTCATAGAGGTGTGTCTGTGGCATAGGTTGTGCTAAGTATGGGCACTAATATCAACTAAAATTACAGGAGAAATAAAGCAAAATAGCTTTCAAGTCAATATGTAGCATCACAGAAGTGTAACTATCAAACAGTGATCAAGCAATGGACCAGAATCTTGGAGTCTTGTCAGTATTTTATTTTCCTTTATATTGCAGCTCTTTCTATGAACGTTATTGGACTACTTACTTGCATCTGATTTTGAGTTCTGAGGGAGCTGAAGATATTCTGGGCAATATTATTAAGTCTCAGCTTGCACATCTTGGTAGCAGTGTAGATGGTAGATCTTGTTATATCTATTTCAGTTTGTGTATAAAAATGACTGTATTCTTATGCCCAAATTTTGGTTTTTGCATGGGTTTGATGCAGAGGAAGATTTAGTTGGAAATCTTGCAAGTATGTCCACCAATGAAAGGATTAAAGCAATCCAGAAGATGCCAGAGACCATGAGAAAAAAGAGAGAGATCAGGTAAAAATAAAACTTTATCTGTTTAGTTTTAAAAACATTTACTTCTAGCAACTAGCTATCAATTATAGGGGTTTACAATTTGCTGAGCTTTGGTTTGGCACTTTATGACAAAGCACTTTTTAATGCACTTTTAAAAAGTTAATGTCTTGCAAGAGAAAATAATTTAATGATGGAGATAAGAAGAATCTCTCATGGTAATATAAAACAGAACATCAAGGTCCTGAGATTTAATTGTAAATGATGATCTGAGATTTATTTTCAAAGGAAACTTGGATGTTGGTCATTGAAAATGGAGAAGAGACCACATGATCTCAACCATCCTTTTGTCTCCTTACAAAATGTATTTTAATTCTGCTGCCAGAGTGAGTTAGTGGAGGGGTTAAAACGTGCTGTCATAGCAGGGACAGGAGCCAAGGTATCAGCTAATATAAAATGAACTAGTAAAAACATCTCTGTGTTATACTAATTCTGTTCATATGCACAGGGGTGAAACTGTATTTGCAGCATCTTCTTTGGCTTCTTGATTCAATTGCAACTCCTACTATAATGCTTGTCACCCCTGCCCTGCTCTTCCACAGAAATAAAGTTCTTAAAGAAATATCAAAAAAATCAAGGCAGCGTGGTGCTCAACCTTCCTGCTGTTCACAGTGTCTGCAGGGAGCAGCAGTGGTAAGTGCCAGAGACTTCTGTCAGTCTCAACAGAGCAAACCACTCTAGCTGCAATGTTATCACTGTCTCCAGAGGAATCTGGTGTCTTGCTTCGTGTTGTTTACCAAAGATCCAGTTAATTGCTGCAGTGTTCGTTAATAATGACTTGCACTGCAGTAGCACTTAGGAACACCAGTTAACCATCTTATGGTGCATGGAGTGGGGCAAATCCATTCTTAACATCAAAATGCAACTGTAACATTAAAATGTGAAGCTTTATTATGTGAAATTGAGTCCTGTTTGCTTGCTGAGATGCATCTCTCTCCTCTTTTTCCCTTCAGTCATTTCGGCGATTTGGAAATACCCTTTCAGAATATTTTCACCAACTGCGGGTATGGCACAAGACTCTGAAGATCATTGGTGCTGAGTTTGGAACAAGTGTTCTTTCTTACTTTGTTTTCTTGAAGTGGTTGCTAAATTTTAACATCTTTTCATTCCTCATAAACTTCAGTTTCATCACAATTCCTCAGTTTCTTGCAGCAGAACCAAACAACCTTTCATTCACGGGCCTGGAGCTGTTCACTGGAGCTGTAAGTATTTAAATTTAATCATACCTATGATTTCATAATAAAAAATAGGGCAGCTCCCACCTCCAGTAATTGGTCTTCAGATAATGATGCTTTCCACCATGGAGGTGATAGCAAATATTCTGAATTATGTCCTTGTCTTTTCAGGGTTATTTTCAACAAACGGTGCTCTACTATGGCTTTTACACCAATGTTACAATCAGTAAAATGGAGAATGGTCTGTCTTACAACATGCAACTGGCCTACATTTTCACTGTTGGAATATATTTTGTCATCTGTTTTCTTATCTTGTTGTTCAGGTAAACTGACTGTGAATTACTATTTTTCTTATGTTAAGTGGAAAATAGGTACACAATAAAAAAACCCATTCTGTCAACAGTTACAAGTTATAATTACTTGAGTATGTAATGTTATGTTTCTGTAAGTGCTTATTTACAGGTGTAGAGTTTAAGTAGAAATTTCTCCTCAAAAGACAGTCTCCAGGAATCAAACCTTTATTACAGAAATTAAAAATAACTGCAAAACAGTAAGGCACATACAGAGAAACCCACTTCAAACTGGGAATACTGTGATCCCCTTTTGTAAGCTGTTGCTCCTAACATTGTTTCTTATTGATGTGACCTTCCAGAGGTAAAGATTGTCAGCACCAATCTTAAGATGGAAATGCTAGGGTTTCTTACGTTAAAGTTTATTTTCCACATTGTTGTATGTGACATGCTCTGACATAGGCCAAATAAATTTGTGATAGGATGGAAAAGCTGACAAATCTCCCTCCTTGCCCTGTATACAGACTTGAGGAATTTCCCTGTTACACATCTGACCAATTTAATTTTCATTGCAGCATGGCAAAATCCTTCTCCCAGAACTTCATTAACCCTCAGGCATTCTCTGTGAATGCCAGCAGGCTGCTCTGCACTTGGGACTTCAATATAACTAATGAAAAAGCTGTGAAGCTGAAACAAAAGAATCTCCACACACAAATAAAGGTACAAACCACAGGAGGTACAAAACTAATGTGCTTGAGTCATTCTTTTTAGAGACTTAGTTGTGCATACAAATTTGTGTGCGCACATACAAGTCTCTGGCAGAGTCACACAAATGTGCTAGTCCTGTGCCTAAGAGATTTAAATCTTCTTGACTTCCTGAGTTTCATTTGGTCTGAGCTCCTGCCATTGGCTTAGCTACTTGTTTTTCTTTTCTCTTTAAGCTACATATAAATATTTGTATGCTTCTGCTCTATTGATGAGTCACTGTGACTATTAAATATTTGCCATACAGAGTATTTCTTCAGGTTCCTCTCCTTCCTGCTATTTAAATATTTTATAAACAAAAGGCAGGCTGGAAATACTGTCTGTGAAACTTGACTTCTAGGTGAGGAACACAAAGTTGCCCAGTGAATTTTCCTAGGACATTACTCTGCCCATCTTCTAGAGCAATAATCTTTAATTCAGTTTCTCAGGTAGTTCCTTGAAACAAGTTTTGCCTTATGCTGTTGACTAAGAACTTCTTCATTAGGAGTTGTTCCTTTGCAGGAAGGCCTCACTGAAGTAAATAAAGAAGTTCTAAATTTTTCTCTGATGGAGAGAGTTCTTCGTGTTGTTATTCATCATCTTGCTTGGGTAGCTTCCCTGGGAACAGCAGTAGCTGCTTGTGCTGGTGTTTACTTCCTCTCCATTGATAACCTCAAGGTAAGGCCAGAATGTGCATTTTTCCACCCAGGTATTTCACACTGAGCACGAGCACTGGTCTCCTCACTAGGAGTAGCACAGGGAAGCAGAGCAGTTGTTGCTGCCAGAGCACACACAAACTCTGCTGAACCTAAAGAGCTGCTTTACACGGCCTGCCCCACTGGGGACGATGGCAAGAGTGTGGGACCTGAGGGCTCTGAGCAAATCTCCCTCCTCTCTCCAGCAGCTGCTTGCCTGGGCCCATGGTCAGCTTAGGGACAGTGCATCTGGTGACCTGGGGAGAAGCAGAGAAGCAGCCCCAGCAAGACCTGCCCCTTCTTTCCCAGGAGCTGCATTTGAGCTGGGGCTCCCACCCTTGGTCCCACATAATTTAGGGGAAGGGGAGAGGGTCACTGTGCTGCTGCTCATGGGTCCATAAAGCATGATAGTCTCTAACCTGAGAACATGCAGGGAGGTGAGCCAGGGGGCTTCCCTGTGGACACACCTCGAGGCAGCATTTTGGTTCAGGCTCTAAGTTTGGGTTCTTTGACTATGTTTTTTTCCTCTCTAAGCTGTTTATGAAAGGACATAGAAATGATCTAGAGAGCCAAACTGCCATGTTGGTGCTACCTGTGATTGTGTCTCTTCTCAACACATTGATCCCATTCTTCTTCTCCTGGCTTGGGCACCTGGAGAGGTTTCAGACTCCTGGACAGCACATATATGTCACTATTACCAGGTATTTCTTGCTGCCACCTCTCAGTGCTTTTGGCCTGAAGTTGCTGAGTTCTTTTTGATACAAAGCTGTGTCTGGGTGGGGTGGAGGGAATAGGGAGCTATGGAGGAAAAAAAGTTCATTTTCTTCTCCAAAGGCTTCTGTAAACTCTCATCTTTGTGACCTTTTGTCTTTCATGAGCTTCTGGGATGTTATGTCTCTGCATGAGGATGAGGAATGGTTTCCCTCCCAGCTGGGTGCACTGTGACACTGGGCTTGTAGCATTCCTTGATGGCCCCTGGGCTGTTGGCCCCTCCCCAGGAAAGGAAGGGAAGTAGAGAGAGGACTGAGGTCGTCTCACTTAAAAACAGATGCCTGGAATTTACACTGCCTAAGCCCTGGTGTCCCTCAGCCCTGCCTCCCCTGAGGAGCCCTCACACCCAGCCAGCAGCCAATTAAGCAGATGTTGTGCCAAGGTTGTCATGCCCAGCTCCCCTTCTGCCAGGACAATAGAACAATGCCACACCTGACCTCCCAGGAGAGCTCCTGTTAGTCCTGGCACTCTGCAATGCCAAGAGGAGGTAGAAAATTTTAACCAGTGGCCATCCTGCCATCACTCCCTCCAGGTATGGACCAGCTGTTGGTGCAGTTACTGTTACTTCTTCTTTTTAGAAATATCATCCTGAAAATATCAATTGTTGGAATACTGTGCTACTACTGGCTTAACATCGTGGCTACCTCGGACTCACAGGTAAAGTTTCAAAAACACAGATCTCTGACTTACAGAGCCAGGTTGGGAACCACTTGGATAAGAGACTTGCTTCAGCAAAGAGAAGCACATGTGGTGTCTTGGGAAGCTGAGTTTCCCACCCTAACAGTTTTTATTAGCAACTTGAGAGAAATCAACTGTAGAAAAAAAAATAAATGGCCCAGCTCAAGTCTCAGCTGGATGGCAGCATTGTTCATTGAGAAGTCAACTATGATTTGCCAGGCTGCTAGAATATATTTGATCAAGATTTTAGATCTTTGATCAAGTTTCAGATGCCCAAGCATTTGGGAAAGTTTAAATCACATAATTTTCAACTTCTAATATGATTTTGTTGTTTTGTCGTTTTTTTTCTTCTGTTTCCTAAAGTGCTGGGAAACTTTGGTTGGCCAAGATATCTATCGTCTTGTTCTAGTTGACTTCATATTTTGTTTGCTTGGCTCTTTCTTTGGGGAGTTTTTACGAAGGTGAGTACTACAATTCTAATCTTGTTTTCATTCATTAACCAAAGATATGATCTGTTTTCTCCATGTGAGAAAAGTCCAGCAGAAGCATGGCTGTGGCACCACTGAGGTTTCCTTGATTTTCCCTGCCAGGCAGAGTCTCTGTGTGCATGCCTTGTGTATATTGCTGTTACCCCTTAGAAGGAGGTCAGTGTGTCCTTTTTCCCTTTGGAGTTGGAAAAACATGCAGAGAGGAAGCCACATTCTACTCTCATGGATTTCCTGAGGGTGAGGTGACAACATGTTGTCTCAAGCACAAAGCCATCTTTTCTGCATAAGTGTGGAGACACTGCTGCCTTTCCTTTGTGTGGCCCACTGTGACTTTTCCTTCTTAGTTATGTCACTATAGTATCCACAAGTTTAAAATCTGATTTTATCAGCCTTATTGAGCATATAATGAGTCCCTCAAATGCAGAGGTCTGCAGCATGATAAATGAGAAAGTATTGTGGACTGGATGTCAATACAGCTCCATATCTAAGGAAGGAGTAATTTGCTTCTGACATCTGCTGTGTGAACCTTCCTAGCGCCAAACATTGCTTATGGCTTAGGCAGTATTTAAATGCTTGCCAGCTCTACAGAGCATTTAAATCCCTGGCCATACTTTTGTATGAGAGATCCATTGTTTGCTCTCTGCCCGTGATTTGAACAAGACTGGTTTACAAGGTAGGGCTTTGTTAACTTTTTGTGAAATTAATACAAAACAATGTTGAGAAGCTCTTGAAGACTTTTCCTCCACGGCTCTTGGCGGAATACTTTAGTCCTCCTGTTCTTGTTGTGTTCAGTAGGAAACCACCTCCCAGCAAAAGGTCACAGAACTAAAACTGCAATGTCAACTGTGATGAATGGCCTCCCCTAAGCTGGGCAAAAGCACCTGATGTAGGCCTGTGAAAGGTTAAAAGTACAGTTGCTTCTATGTAATGTTTTGTGCTCAGAGTAACCTCCTGAAAGCCCAGCTCTGCTGATGATGCAGTTGAAAAGGTGGTATCAAGATGTGATAGTTACCAAAAGCTTTATTATTCTTGCTACAGCAAGCGAAAAACTGAGTCTCCCCAGCTCAGGAAAAATGAGGTGGCTAAAAGGAATTATTGGTCCTCAGTAGGTATCCTCTCAGTGCTTGCTTACCTGTCTGTTTCAGCTCCTTGCAACCTCAGTTAATTTGAAGTAGGATGTGTTTGAGGGTACAATAAGAGTATCAGTGTACAAATGTCATTCTTTTTTATTGAGCCTGAAAATTCTCAGGACCTGAAAAAGTTGTTACAGTTTTATACTGAGACCCCTTCACGTTCAGCTGCTTAAGCATAAGAATACTTGAGCATAAAGTAACAAATAGTTACTATAGTATAGATATGTACTCATACAGCAAGAAATCCTTTTTGGTTTTCTGTTTCAGTTGTGTGAAATATATCCTAGGTCTTACTTCAACCCTGCTTTGTTTTGCAGGTTTTTTGTTTTGTTTTGCTTTGTTTTGTTTTTGCTGTGCTGTCTAATGAATGAGCTGTGGCTGCTTTGCATGACACTAATGCAGCCTCTAAATAATTTTTCACTGATGCTTGTATTCAGAAGGTCATTTACAGGGATTTCTACAGAGGACTTTATCATTTAGCAAATGCTATTGTGCTATAGTTTTTGGTTTTTACCCCCCAGAATTATTGGAACTACTGTCTGCGTGAGCCTGGGGCTGCCAGAATTTGATATTGGGCGAAATGTTTTAGATTTGATCTATGCACAGACTTTGACATGGTAAGTGTTAAATTTCCAGCCAAAACTCATTTGCACGTAGAACTATCATGGAAGAATTCTTATTCTGATGTTTGTGGGTGCTTCCCAGAAAGAACAGGATAAACGACTGGGAGATGAGTTGTTCAGTGCCTTTGGTAAGGATTGTGACTTGCCAAAGTAATTATGTGGGCAGTAACAATAACTTCAGTCAGTAGTTTACCCGGTGGCCACCTGGTCTGGAAGAAACCTGATACGTTCCTGTAGGAATATCCTGGAGTTTTATTTACTTCCCCACTGGGATGATGTTCTTGTTGAAATAGTCGCAGTATTAAATGCTGGAAAAGACGCCTTATTTCCAAGAATGAGTATGTTACTCTAGTTATAAGAGGGTTCTGCAGATCTGTACATAGATATGTGTATTTGAAATTGTGTCTTTTCCAAGGTGTACTGCTAGAGGATCAAGGGTAACAAAATCACATTTCTAAATAATCCCACACTATCTGTATATAAAGTTACTGTGGTATTTTTCCACTTACAGTGCACTGAGAGCTGGATGGTGAATAGTGAAGATGTAACTTCTTTCTCCTATAAATACTTTCTTGTAGGATTGGTATCCTGTTCTCACCGCTGTTGCCTGGTATCCAGATGATAGCATTTTTTATAGTATTTTTTGTGAAAAAGGTAACAAACTTTATATGTATTCAGCATAAATAATAAAGTAGTAAAATGAAAGGCTGGAGAACTAAGAGTGGACAAGTGCATATGTCAATATAGACGCTCAGCCTGTGGCTGTGACTTTGGCCTCCCAGTCACTCCCCAGCAACACCCCTTGTGAAATTGTCTAGGTGTAAGCAGGATGATTCAGCTGAAGATCACAGCGGAAATGTCTTCTTTTCAGATTCTTTGTTCAGTTAGTATGACCAGATGATAAGTTGTTTGTCGGGTCATGAAGCAGTTTGTAGTGTTCAACGTGGAAGAACAAAGCTGTAGGTAGAAAGATGGATTCAAATTTCCCTGAACCAGGAGTTTGCTTGTGCTACAAGAGCAAACTCTACCCAACAGACTTCTGAAGAACCCATCAGAACCTCATTTTGCCTCCTACTATTTTAAGACTATATCCTTGAAATTTTCTAAAACTATACTATATCTGTCAAATCCACATAAAAGTTGTTCTTGGAAACTTCTGATAGATGCTCTTTCAGCAATTTCAGTGGGATTGACTTAAACCAAGTTGAAGTGGCAGGTAACAGCATTTCAAAGTACCTTCATCTCTTTAAAGGTCAGTCTGATGAGGAATTGCCAGCCCCCTCGCAAAGTCTGGAGAACTGCTCAAATGACGACATCCTTCATTTTCCTGCTGTTTTGTCCTTCTTTCCTTGGAGTCCTGTCTGTCATTGGAGTCACTGTCTGGAGGTATGGAGGATCACTGGCATTCAGGCCTACTAAATTATGCTGTGTGACCTGACACCAGGCAGAGGAGTCTGCATTTCTCTATAAAAGAAATTATATTAATTGCTGGTGGAAGGTTTCAGGTGTTCATGAGATGTTCTGTATTCTGAAGACAAGACTTTCCCAGTGAGCTTCCAAGGATGTGGCTCACTGAGTAACTCGTCTCATGAGAAAGTGAGAGGAGAAACAAAGTTGCATTGAAATTTTGGATTCCTATTTAAATGCATCAAATGTACTTTTCCTCCTCTTAAAAAAGTTTCTGTAACCAAGTCCTAGTTCCTAGCTTACTTATAGTATAGATCATTCTGGGCCTGTAGCAGAGAAACACCTGGGAAAACTCAACTGAAGTCAGCTTCTGGATTATTTATGAACTTCAGAGGCTCTTTCTGCAGGCAGTGCTGACTCTGTAATAATGCATCTGGGTTGTTACCAGTATTTTAAAGCTGCTTTGCTTTTGTGTGTGTTACTCTGGTCACAGGAAGGAGGGCAGCGAGGATATGCTTTTCTCTTGACAATAGTCAGCAACATGACTTTGATATTTAGTGAGACAGGTGACTACACATGAAACCAGATGGGATGAAAGCTACCAGAGCTGTCATTTCCAGATGGCAAGTGGGAATTTCAGACTGTCTGGAGTAGTTCCATTTCAAAGCAAACACTCTGCTCTTTCAGTCTACCTGAAAATGTTAATTCTTATAATGGGCTGTCTTATTTTACCAGATTCTGTTCTTACTGAAGATCTTCAGTGATTCATGTCCCTGAAGGCAAGGTTAAATGATGTTCCTTGGGGTGAAATATTAAAAAAATCCAGTTTTTCAATTTCCTGTAGCATGTGCTACAGTGATTGACATACTGTATTTATGTCAAGATTGTGCTTACAAGGCTTGGTACTTATCCATTGTAGCAAGCACTTGTGTCTCACTGCATAGTCTGGGGTGGGCATTTAATGGCTGGAGAGGGACACAAGTTAAAAATGAAATACAGATCATGGAAGTACCCTGGGAGTCCAAAGAGAGTAGAGGGCTATAGAAAACTGAGGAGCATCTTGAAGTACAAAATCACAATATTAACTAATTCACTGGTTAACATACAAAGACTTAAGTGGCTGTTTTTTCACACTCTCAGGTTAAAACCCTCAGAAGAATGTGGTCCTTTCAGAGGTTTGTCTTCAATGTATGCTGCAGTTGCTGCGTGGATACAAACCCTGGAAAGTTACACTGCCTCGAAATGGGTAGTGTGGATCTACCATAACTTAATTACAAATGAACTTTTCTTCTTCATCCTCTCTAGTTTTGTACTGTAAGTATCTGCTAATGAAAAGAACCAGAAAAAGGCTTTAAGTGGAAAAAACTGGCAATGACAGAATAATTTAATGTTATTTTGTTATATGAAATGCATCTTGTATTATTGACTCACTTAAATGTACCTCTCATCTTGAATACAAATCCATAATTTTTTGGGTTTTTCCAAAAGAATGTTGTAAGCAATTTCATGCATTTGCCATGTTTTAAGCCAATCCATTCCTTGTGTAATTGTATACATGTATTTTATATGTATGTGTGTGTCTGTACAGAGATGTGTGTATATGTGTCTTTTAATGGGTTAAAATGAAGAAGATACATTTCTATCTAGACACTGACTAGAATAAAGTGCTCATATGTTGGACTTTGTTTTGTTTTGTTTAGAATTGTTACTTATGTTTACTGGCAAATAATACGAGGAAGAAAGACCATGACCAAACTCTTACGTAAGCAAGTTAATAATGTAAGTTTGGCTTTCAGCTGTATCTTTTGTATAATTTGGCTTCTATGTTGATTGTCTCATCCAGCTTTGTGGGGCTGTAACCTGTTTTTCCTATAACTGTGCAAATGAGGGTGGGAGCCCTTCCCCATGGGAGTTGCAGGGAAATTTAACTCCCAAATAGACTCGTAGCAAAAGAATTTTATCTTCAAGATGTGCTGCTGCAGCTCCCTCTGTAGACAGATTATTTTAGAATAGAAGGAATTCTTTTGGTCACTGGTTACTTACAGGCCTTGTGCCTCTCAAGGATAATTAGTGCATTCCAGCTAATGATCAAATATGTCTTGACTACAGGCAGGAAAAGAGAAGATGTTTCTAATCAAAAAGCTTCAGGCACAAGACAGGGCAAAACAAAGGTCGTCTGTACTGGAAGGAAGAGGCCAGCAGGTCAGTCTGACTGCTCAGCTTCTGCTGTTTCATTACTTGGGACAGTTCCATGGGGCTCCTCCAGCTGTGCAAACCGGCCGCTGGTTTGGGAAAAGTCTGTACTTTAAACTTCATCTGAATGTTTACTACTTAACTCCAGACAGCAAAAGGATGGTGTGAAAGTTCCCTAACTATTTGTTCCAGGTTGGAATTCAACCTGATGAGGATATAGAGAAGTCCTTACCCTCACCAGACATAATTTATGGTTATGAAACTTCAAGAAAACATTACTAATGTTCATGAGCAGTGCTGGTCACCAAAGGGTTTGATCACACTTGAACTTTGCCTAGGCTAATAAGGAGGCTGCCTTCCTCCCTGGCTATGGATTTCCTTAGGGGGTTATGATTTGTGGTTATTTTCAGCTGAGGTAAAACTGAATGCTTTGACTTAACCCCATTTTGAATCCCATATAACATTGATAGACACCAATTGTCCTAAACTTGAATTTATTTTTCAAGGCAGTCCTGCCTGCTGACCCATCAAATTAGTGTTAAAATGTGGACATATAGGTTCTGTCTGGTGTTTTTATTTGGGTTGAGTAAAAACTCCTTCAGCTATGTACTGAGAGAGAAAAAGTGTTTGGTAGGTTCCTCTCTTACCTCCCAAGGAACCAAATTCCCCTGCATGACTGGCTATCATTATAATGATTATATAAATAAAAAACCAAACATGGATAATAATTGCTATTGATCTGTTGTTAGCTATAAATATATGTGTGATAATACAAATGAATATTGACTGTAAAGAGGTAAGCTGAATATGAATGGGCATTTTCTATGTGCTGGGGATTTTCAAACAACGAGTGGGACTTCTGAGAGGGAGATTTGGTCACCTACCAAGTGTGGATGTTTGTGTAGTTGTTAAGGTCAGATTTCAGAAGGAGATGCCAGAATGATCTCACTGGGGGTTCAGTAGAAAGGCCATCTCCCTGAGTCAAGGGGGATGAGCAGTGCTGACTATACAGTCACAGCTGGAAGCCAGAACACAGAGTGCTGATGCCAAATACTGTTTTTCAGAGAAGCTCCTCTTCATACCACCCATCCAGGCAACCTGCTGAGGAGGTGCCAGACTACCCAGGAAGGGCGTTTGACAGCAACCAAAACACACCCTACAATGAGGTGAGATGGTCAAAAGAGGGAAATGTAGATTCCCCTATATAGAATCTGGGGCATGACATAGGTGTATGTGTAGCAAAGTCCTGTATGCATGGAAATAACTTTAAAGATTAACTTGAACAGATATAAAAATGTGATCAGAATAGCTGTTGAACACTCATAATCATAAACCTGCTCAAGACTTGGAGAGTATGGTTTTGTTACAGATAACTGGTATCTTTTCAAATACAAGATAATACACACAGGAAGGAAATCATGACTTGAACCTGCTTGTGAATTCTGTTTTCAGCATCCCTTTTCTGCTGGGATCTCGAGCAGCAGTGACTTTCTACCAGGTAAGCAACTAAGATGAAACACAGAAAGCTTTTAAAAATTCAGCACAGTAAAAATGTATTTTGAGATACAGACACAGCCTATGACAGCTGCATGTCAGGGACACAGCATTTTAGCATCTTGCATAAAAACAAAATTACTGGGCTTGTGGGGTGAATATTTTCTACAGGTTGTGTTTTTTTGGTAGCTTGTTCTGGTGTTGGTGGTGACTTCTAAAGATTGACCACCAGCTTCTGTGAACTAGAGAGTGAAATTCCTGGGTAAAGGAGCCATTTTGTCTTATGGGAGCACCCAACAGACAGGCAAAAACTTTAAATCACTTTAGAAACAGACTTCACATCCTGGCTTGAATCTCAGAAGAGGTCACTAATGCTGTAGAGTCCCTGGAACATCATCATGCTCAGAATAAAATAAAACTATGAAATCTTGCGTTTGGAAGTTTGAACTTCCATGCAAGTTCATCCCAAAAGCTTGACAGATGAGATCGCTAAAGAGCGCGGGGCGTTCTGGCGGGGGTGCTTGTCCCCCAGCAGCGCAGTTAACGCCGTTTGCCCTGTGCCGAGCAGGCTGGGAGCCCGCCGTGCCCAGCCGCAGCCCCGGCGCGTCCCGGGCCGTGGCGCTCGCCCTGCGCGCCCGGGAAGCGGCGCTGGAGGAGGACGGCGGTGGAGGTGGAGGATTTCAGCCCTGAGCAGGCACGCTCAGCACCGAGCGAAGGCATTGTCTGCAGAAAGCAATCCTCTCTTGTACTAATGACTAAAAGAATCACTCAAACATCTATTTTACGTCTGAATGGAAGAAAAAATAGAAGAACAGATTGCAAAATGTGTCGGGACCGGTTTTTTACTGTGATAGGGAATATCCACCTGTTGGGGTTGTTTTGCAGCAGTGGTATTTGGTGACAGCCTTCCCCCAGGATTGGCTTCACCTCGATGCGGTAAGGCTGCCTCCACAGCTGACCATGTGTTGTTGAACAAATATAAGGAAACTTTTGCCTAACCGTTAATAAAAGTTCTGTTTTAAAAATATTTTTCTAACAGTTATATTATTTAAACAGCTTTTATCCGATCTAAAGCAAACCTGAAGTATTGGTCAAATGTACAAGTATATTAAAGTGCAGTTGTTTTTAATGATTGAGACATTGTAATGGCTGTGAAATAACTTGTGTGAACCGGGTTCATTTTTCTGAGCCATTTTTACAGTTTATTAGAGTCACTTAAAAGCAGCTTTGATGAAGCCATCAGAACTAAGAGTGACTACTTATCAAATTCTCATCTGTGTAAAACTATTGCTTGTAAACTGAAAGTTTACACATCTTTTCCTATAAAGGATTGGCTAGAAGTAACACGACTAAGATTTATTTTCTTATCATACACGACTGTGAGATTTGATGCAGCTTCTTTTTATTCAAGGCCATGACTTTGCCACCACCATGATAATTATTTGTTTTGTTTAGCTCATTTTCTATTAGTGCCTGTTTTTGTCCTCCTTTGTTGCTCTGGAAAAGAGGCACATCTTTCCCTCTTGCTCCTAATTTAGGCTAAAGACAACCCAAACCCAGCCAGCACAGGCATAGAAAAAAGGACAAACTTTACACACAATGCAAGAGGAGAGATTCAATTTTATTGTTTCCCTGCACATACAGCTGTGGAGCCTGGCTGTGGGCATTGGACACAGACCTGGTGTTTGCACTGAGGATGGTGACTCAGCAGTCCTAGAAACTCAAGCAGCAACAACAGTTGGACCTTTGGAGCAAGGGCCATTTGCTATGAAGGGTCATTTGCCCTGGGGAGCCCCTGTTGGGCTCAGCAGTAAGAGCAGAGGCCACAGGACTCAGGAAGGGGCAGGACAGAATCTGGACATAAACCTACACATTCCATAGGATGTGCAGCAGGAGGCTGAGATTGCTGCTTCTGCAGTGCAGGAGGGTGAGTGAACAAATGGATGAGGCTCTTGTCATCCTGACAGGGAAAAGCACCTCCTTTGTGCTTCTTTGTGCCTGGATGGAGTTCAGGATACAAACAAAAAACCCATCCCCTCCCAGCAGGTCGTAGCATGAATCTGTGGTATTCCAGAAGTTTGGATTGACCCTAAATGGGACAATCTGCACTAATTTTGACATTTTACATCAACGCCCTTTTGCACAGCTGATAAAGAACACCTCCCCATGAATTCTCAGAGATGTGTTTATTGTAACTGCAGACTCTTTGGAGTTCAAGTTAAATCTAGATTACAGTTTCCATATCCCTCTGAGTGCCCTTCAATCATGCAACCAAAGGCAAACTAAAAAGACATTTCAGTTCCATTTGTTCTATTGCTCACCAGCACTCAGTATATAGCTTTCTCTTAAAAATAAATACATTCATGTGCTGTGTCATTTCTTCATTAGAAAAACAATTTCCTATCCTCCCTTGGTTCTCTTAAAAGGTATGGAAGATAAGAAGCTACTGAAATTTTATTTGTTAATTCTCATAACCTTCACATCATACATGGAAAATTGGCTTTTTCTTCCTCATCAGGATTCAGCACAGCCATCATTCCGGGCAGGGCAGGGAAATATACTCATCTTCTATTTTGGCACCCTTATACCAATATTTCCAGTTTTTGTTTTGAGAACAGTAATGCAAATGATTTTAAGGTGCTATAAATCAACCTCAAATTAGTATACACTTGTAGAACATGCTGTTAAAATTACTAGCATCAAGCCATGATTTGAAATTTTAACACCAAAATTGCTGATTTTTAGAACCAAAGAACTTAGAACTTTAGAATTTAGAACCAAAATTTAAACAAAGCCAAGGAATATCCAGAGAATTATAAAGCCACCTGCACAGACTAGGTATGGCCCAACAGGGTTATCAAATCTGATTCTTTCACATTACAGTGATTACCTCAGAGAGTGTGTGGCTGCATCACAGCTTTGGCCAGTGCACCAGAGGGCTCCTGCATTTGAGATGTGAGCACAGGCAGAAGCCAACTGCTGCTCTGCCTTTCCCAGAGCTCTCCTCAGCAGTCCATCAGCACTGCTGGATGCCCTCATGGCTGCAGAGCTGCCCCAGGAGGGCAGTGCTGTCGGGCTGGGTCAGTAGTGAGGGTCACAGTCCTCCACCAAGCTGTCCGTGATGTAGCTGCAGTCAAGGACACTTTCGTAGTAGCTTTTCTCTGCAAACGTGTTCACTGTCCAGGCAACCACTCGAATTCCTCTGGAAGACCAGTGCCTCACATAGTCCCTGCAAGGAACAGAGAGACCCTGAGAGGAGCCTGACAGTACACAGAGTCAAAGCAGATGGTGCTAAGGCTACAGCTGAGTTTTGGTCTTGCATCAGCATCACATCAAGGAACAATAGTGTGTCACCTTCTGCAACATCAACTTTTTGTGTTTTCTCATTGTAAACAGGCAAAAGCAACAAACAATTTTTGAGATTAAATGTAGGTGCTAACAGAAGGTAAAAATTCAGATAAAAAAGATAGAGGCTTAAAATCATAAAACAGCGTGGATTAAAGAAATTATCAAGACACCTTATCCAAGACTAAATGAGCATTTTGATAAGCACATACTGTGTTAACTCCACCCTATATACTAACAGAAGAGTGTATCTCCTGAAATATGAGCAAACTTTAACACTTACTGAGAAACAAAATTTTTCTGTATGAGGAAAGCTGAAACCCCACACAGTCGCCACAAGAAACTGTGTAGGCTCCAGTCCAGAATGACATCCATCACCACATACAAGAAATGCTTCCAGAAAGAATTGAATCGGGGTGTCCCATCTCCCAGGTGACTCAGCTGCCAGGGCCTGTGTGTCAGCGCTGTCACAACATTTCTGTCAGCTTGTCTCATCTGCAGGACCAAGGAGAAAAGACTGTTATTCATCTCAAAGCCCAGTTGAATTAAGTACAATTTTCAAGACACTAGATACAAAGTCCTAGTCTGCATCTACAACTCTACCAGAATCTTTCTGCTCTTCCCCTCCAGATCCTTCTGTAACTCTTTTAGAAAGATGTTGTAGGGTTTTTTCTTCAAATCATACTGAATAAGCACCAGCTCTTATGTTAAAGAAATTACATAGCAGTCATGCAATGTATAGAATGGAAAAAAAACCTAAGTAGACTTGGCAATAAGAATGAGGAAAGAGTTTTAGGGGTAATCTAGAATAAGAGGTTTATTTAGCAGGTATCGTACACACAGATATCTGGCCAGACACCAACTAGAAAAGCAATGCACATTTGTCTGCACTGCTTTCAGAAGGGAGGGAATTGCAGTAGATTCCCATTTGCATCTAATGAGTAGAGTGATCTAATATGATTATGCATTATGCTTCATTTGTTTTTAAAAGCCTTAGGAATTTGAACAGCCCAAAAGTAACCTGGAACTGGGAGTCTAATACCATACTGAAATTCCCAGATGGGACTAAAAAAATAAAAAATAAACTTTTAGGAAACATCACCTTATAAACAACATCTGGCATGAAAGAACAGACTATGCTGCTGTTATACAACTGTGGAAATTCCTGGTAGAGTTGTTTCAGGGCATCAACTGCCTGCAATTAGAGACACACAGAGATGTTATACATACACTCATATTTAATTTACACTGCAATATCATTTTAGAATAATCTTAAAAACACTTCCCTGTTGTGTTGCAAGATTGAAATAGAAAGGAAAAGAAGAAAAACAGCATCTTGTTTATAGCATTAACACAGAAATGACATTTTGGTTTTTTGCAAAAGAATTTCTGTTCACTACTCTATTTACAACAATGTGTAGGATTCTCAGTGTTTGAAATACCCTTGAATATGTTGTGGATATAATTTTTAGTACTACTTAGGCTTAGTTCAAGAAAATTATTTATTCCTATATTTTGCTAGACTAAAGAAAAAAATTATTCTAAATTATACAAAACGTTAGTGATGGATCATTTGCATCTGTCTTCAGTAATGCAAATTATAGATCCCTCATTGGAGGCTGAAGATGAGGTTCTGACTCCCCTCAGCACAGCAGGGGATTCCCTTTGTTTCACAGCAGTGCTGTGAGCTGAGTGCAGCACTTGCACAAGCCTTGTGCCAGTTTTAAGTTGCAGCTTCCCAGGACAACTTTGGGCGACACAAGCAGCAGACCTGGGCTCGCTCATGTTAAAGAAGGGACTGTACCACAGGGACCAGTTTGAGACCAACACAACAGCAGGTCAGAAACCCAAAGAAGGGGTGAGGGGAGGTGTCATGCTGCAGTGAGCAGTACCTGATTTGCATGGCCTTTGACATCAAAGTAGATTGTAAGATTGTGATGCATAGACTCCACAACAGCTTCTCTCAGAGTTGGTACCTTTTCATCTTGGAATTGGCTCCTGTAGAAACAGACAACTCATTGGAATGCAGTCAACATACATGTGCACACACATGGGCCTGTTGCCAACCACACAGGGCTGATTCACAGTTTGCTGCTGCACTGGTACTGGAGGTGGGATCCAGTGCTCACTGGCCCCGTGTCCCACCCCAAAACACCAACTCCAGTTCTTCACCTCCTTCCCCAATTCCCACAAACAAGCCTTCAGTCCCAACTGCTGCCTTCCTCCTGCTCCCACTGCACTCCCCAGCCCTGAGCCAGAAATGCAGATCCTGGCAGAACAGGCAAGACAAGCTGAGGATTCAGCAGCAGCAGGTTCACCCATCAATAAATCGCTCCTGATGGGGTGAGTTCATTCATTCCTGACAGTGAGCAGCAGCTGCTCAGCAGTCCCTGCCTGTGGAAATTCCTGCTGCATGGCCCAGGTGATCACCTTTCCAGTGAGACAGGGAAGATAATCCTTGTGCCACACACTCGCAGGTGGCATGTTTGCAGCTCTGGAATTCCCTAATGCAGTGTCTCAGGAGCACACCCTATGAGGTCTTCCTCTGAAATGGACTCACTTATGATACTGCAGAATTTGCATTGTTATCAAATTCTTAGTAATGTGTAAAAATATTTTCTCCTGCATACCCCTAGGAAGGACCTAATCAGCCACTAGGGGCACAGTGAGGCCATCCAAAATCTGTCTAGCTACTCTTCAACAGTATGAACCTGATGTGTAGAATCCCCAAAACACAATCAGTCTTAGAAGTAATGTTAGAAGTAATTCCTCTAGCCAGTTCTGACATATCATGAAGATCCCAGCACCTTTAGTGTCTTGCAGTCAATTTAGGACAAGCTTATGTAGAGATTGACCTGTTTCACATTCGATGCCTGTGGATTTTGTCCTCAAAAGCCAGTTTATCTTGACTGTTTCACTGTACCTAATGTAGTGATGGGTAAGGAGATATAGTCTCATGTGCCTCTAAAATCAAATTAAAAGTAGCATATAGGACTAAGTTTTAAATTTAAAAAAAGTTTAATTGGTGATAGATCAATAATTTTGTTCTAGAATTATTTTTCCACTATTGAAAGAGAAATTTCTGAATAGTTCATTTACCGTAGCCTGTGTTTTGCAGATGGATTAAGCTTCCTGATTTCCTCAAAAGTCAGGTCCCGCAGTCTCCCAGCCCCATCAGTTGTCCTTTCGACTGTGTCATCGTGCATGAGAATGGGGACACCATCTGCACTAAATTCAAGATCCAGCTCCACACCCGTTGCTCCATTCTCAGCTGCCTTGAAAAAAATTTTAAAAAATCACATACACAACAGAAGAGATAGCTTTATAGATTTGACACAGGTACAGCTACAATTAGCTTGTATTTTGGTAAAAAATTAATATAACATTAATGTACTTTTCAGTATTCTTCATCTGCAGAACAAAGCAAATTTTATCCAAGTCATTGTTAGAGCATTCATAGATCAACTGAACTATAATCTATTTTACAGCTGAAACCATAATGATTCTGCCTCAGTCTTGGAATTGGAACTGTTTCAGGATAAAAATGCAGAAAAGAATCCTGCTCTCTCCTTCTGATGTAATAACCCTGGAGTCCTTAAGTTATGTTATTTTCTAAAAGACAAGAGAAGCAAATGCCTACAGTTTACATAACTTATACTTTAACACTTAGTCAACACTGTTTACCAAGTGTGTACCAAGCAGTAGATGGATGCAGGCAAATCCCTGCTCCTCTCTGAGGAATGGCCTTATCAAAGAGCAAGAAGCAGCCAGGCTGCCTTAGAACATTTCATACACCCTGTTCCTGTCCTGGACCTTTCCCAAGAACTCTTCAGAAAAACCCCTGAGTGAAGTGCTAACAACACTAATTGCTCTGAAGAACAAATGTCCTCCTGGGAAAAGGGACAATGCACCAGAAAGACAAAAACCAGGTATGCACTAGAGGTTACCTACAGGTGTCTGCTATGTAAGGATTGTGCAACTTCAGAATTTATCAGGACTAAGAGTCCTGTCTCATGCAAACATAAGAGAGAGCAGCAACGTCTCAACCTCACAGAAACACTACATTCCAGAGACTGATAATCACCATTTCAAATGATTCTCAGAAAGAGGCTCTGAACCCTGCCTGTGCCTTGATGCCTTGCAGATGAGGCAGCAGTAGGTCACGGCAGGGCCATACACAGTGAAGTTCTGGTACCAGATTTTCCCCTAACTGTGGATTCTCATCACAGATCTTCAAGGTTTAAAAAACCAAACAACCTGAGATGCTGCCCACTCTCGGAGTGCTGTTGCTGCATCAACGAAACACAGTATTTCATTATCACTGCACCGCTGAAATATCCATCAGCACCAAGGATATAACAGCTCCCACAAGATTCAGATCTGATCTCAAATTCCCTTTCGGATGAGGCCTCAACCAGCCACACAGCTTCCAGCAGCTATCGGACAAACAGCCGGAGTTACTCACGGTGAGGAGGGCTTGCTGCTGGAAGGGCGGATTATCAGACAACCCAGCAGGCCCCCCAGGCTGAGCCTGTGCCCCGCCAGCCCCGTGCTGACCTGTCGGATGGCCGCCAGCGTGTTCTCGGGCGCGTCGTGCGCGCCGCCGCGGTGCGCGATGCGGGCGGCGGCGCCGCGGGGCCGCAGGACGCGCTGAGCGCTCTGGGGAGCCGCGGGCTCCACGGCCAAGAGGTGCAGAGCCAGGTAGAGCCCGACCGGCAGCAGGCAGGCCAGCGCCGGGCTGCGGCTCAGCGCCAGCGCTAGTGCCATTAGCGCCGTCAGGGAGCTCAGCAGGCCCTCCCCGTGGCACAGCATGGCGGGGCCGGGGCCGGGATCGGTGTCGAGCCGGATCCGCAGCCGCCGCCTGTCCTCAGGCCAAGGGCGACGGCGGCGCTATCAGCTAGCCAATCAGCACTCGCCTGTCGCCGCACCAGCCAATCAGCGCCCGCAGCGTCCGCCCGGCGCCCGCCGGCCGCTCTAAGGGCGGGGCCCGGGCCCCAAGCACCCCCTCAGGTAACGCCGGGAGGAGCACTGAGGGAAACAGGAGCTGTTCCTGATAGAACCTGGGGCGCTGAGGGAAAGAGGGGCTGTTCCTGATAGAACATGGGGCACTGAGGGAAACAGGGGCTGTTCCTGATAGAACATGGGGCACTGAGGGAAACAGGGCCTGTTCCTGATAAAACACGGTATGGATAAAAATAAAGGGCGCTAATGGAAGGAAAGGTGGTGCTGTCTAGGGAGTCGCAGAACACGCGTGTGTATGGAGAGTGTTGAGGGCTTTCTGCAGCTAAGCCAGCTAGCTAATTAGAAACATAACATCCATAGTGATTATTTTCCATTTAATTGCTGTGTTTGTTACATACAACGTTATATATTGTATGTTTTATGTAGCTGACTCTACAATCGTGCCTGCCCACAGGGCAGGCCCAGGAGCTGTGGGAGAAGCAGGCGGTGCCTCCTGCCCGGACAGAGGCGGCTGCTGCTGGACAGAGACCGCGGTCTGGCCACCTGACACCTGTGTGAACATCCTCGAAACATCCAGAGAGACGAGCAACGGGGCACGAAAACAACGGGTTAAGTGAAGGTTGGAGAAACTGGGCATATTTAGTCTACAAGTGGAATAGCAAAGCCAAGCAACTAGCAGTTTGTGTTAATGTAAGTGGGGGTGAAGTAAGTTGGTGTCTGTATCTGTTGGAAGGGTGGGAAGCAACTGACTTTCCAGTGAGGAGCTCTGACCGACTAGAGGTAGACAGCGATCTTCTAAACTGTTGGGGTGGGTTATTTTGTATTTTTTTTTGTTTTGGTTTTTTCGTTGTTGTTGTTTTTTTAATTGCTGAGATGAATATTTGTCACATAGTGTCCTAGCTGGTTATGAGCATTTCAGATACTCTGTCAGTGGTTTTGTGTTTCTGCCAGGTGTAGCTGAAGAAAAATCAGAGATATATATGGAGATGTACAACAAATAATGGACTGTCTAATTAGATGTCTAACATATTTTTAAAAATCTTTTGGTAAACAGCAGCGTTTGTAAAGATTAAAGATTTAAAAAACCCTCAATGATCGTTGAAGAGGTAACAGATGACTAAGTTGTTTTTTGAAACAAGAATGACAGCTTTAACAGCTCTAAATACTAGGAATTAGATGCTACCATATATTTAAATTCATTATGCCTGGGCCAAGTGCTGGCAAACAAGTGTGGATTTTCCTTCCACATGACCTGCCTGACAGGTGAGTGTTACCTGCTCCTAGACTGGCTGGACTGGCAGCTGGCTGCCGCCCGGGCAGGAGGGATAAGGTGTCTGTGGTGATGCCCTCATGGATGCTGTCCATGTGGATGCTGTCCTCACGGAGCATGGGGACAGGTGAGCATGTTTATCTTTCCTGTCACAGCGTGCTCGCTGAAACTGATACCTGCAGCGGCACATTTCTGGTCCTGACTACACAAGGACTGCACAGCCGTGTGATATGTAATGGGCTGAAGCAGAGCAGATGACACCCGTGCTAACAGGTGAACTTGTCTGGGAGAGCTATGGGTGGAAATGGCTGGAAATCGGAGCACCGGGATGGCGCTCCATCCCCGCTCATCTCGCTGAGCTGGGGCTGCCTTAGCTGGGCGCTCGCCTGGACAGGGCAGAGTTGTCCTGCGGTTGTGTGCAGAGATGGTGACAGGCCAGCCCAAGAGTCTGTCCGTGTGTCCGGGGCTCAGGGAAGGCAGCGGGGGCGGAGCGGCGCGGGGCGGAGCGGCGCGGGGCGCGCTGGGGCTCGTAGTGCGGCCCGGCCGTTGTGGCGGCGGTTGCCGGGGAGCGTTGGGGCAGCACCGAGCCCCGCGCCCCGCGCAGGTACCGAGCCGTTGGACGGGGCCCGGGGCCGTGCCGAGGGCCACGGCCCGTTCGGGGAACGCCGGGGCCCAGGGGAAGGCGATGCATCGGCCCCGGCCTGGGGCGGGCTCGGTGCCCCGGAGAGGGCGGGCAGGAATCGGCCGAAGCGGCGTGCGAGGGAACAAAGCGTTGTCAGGCCTCGCCAGGCGGTGCAGGGCTCGATCCGGTGGGGACTGGTAGTGACAGTAGTGACAGATATTTCAGATATTTGGGCGTTTTTAAGGAGACAACCTGCCTTTTTTTTTTTTCTGGTGGTCGTGTTAGTATTGGCGTTCATACGGGGATGTATCGAGACGGAGGCTCACGGGAATGAGGCACGAATTTCTCTCAGCCCCCTAAACGTGTAAAGGCTTTTTTTTTTTTTTTTTAATTTTTTTTTTGGTCCAGTTGGGCTGTAATTTTCTTTGGGCTGTTTTGGGGGGTTTTTTAACAGTTGATAGGATCTGTCTCGTGGAAGATCTCAAAGGTTTAGTCTTTGATGGAAATTAAGATTATCTGTAGCAGATGCAGTTTTGTAAATCCTGATTATCTCAATGCTTGCTTTCTTCTCTGTGTACTTGTGGTCATCATTTTTGCTCATATAAGCAGATTCTGCTTTCACAGGGGAAAATAAAAAAGAGTTTTGCAGGCTTTGTTAATGATAGGAAGAAGAGAAACTTAATTCAGTTTTCTAATGTAGAATTTGCTTCCCAAAACATAGTGACACAGAATTAATGGTGATGTTTTCCTTTCACGGTCTTGGAAGTACATGGAAGAGTAATGTTATTATTCTTTGCAGCTTAGATAACATGAAGATGGAGGACTATGAGATATTCTGTAGGAAGCATCTTTCCAGAATCCAAGAAGAAGCAATAAAAGGAGAAACCTCTTTGACTGTTCAGAACAAAAATACCTCCCTCATTCAATTCTATGGAGTCCCTGTGCTTTCCCCTCTGGTAAGGCCTTTTTTACCCCTTTTCCTCCCTGGTGTGCTAGCTGAGGTGTGTCTGTGTGAGCTGTCTCTCATCTGACCCACTCCTTAGTGTATTCTAAGCATTCCTAGCCTTACAAAGTAAGGGGTAAAATGTGCTTTTTTCCCCCTCACACTGACTGCATTTCCTTTAATTTTTTAGAAGTTTTCTTCCTGAGGGGGGCACAAATGTTGATGGTTTTCAATAACATTACTGCTGGGCTTCACGTAAAATCATATTGACATTTCAAATATTGAGCACGAGTTAGTTTAATGGTGTAAAGAAATGAGAATAAGAAATACCGAAATAGTTAAAAAGCTTTTAAGGAAATTTTTTTGCATGTGTTTGCATCTCTCTAATGTATTCCACAGGCTCATCAATTATGTTAAGTCATTCTGTGCTAATGCAAACAGAGCTAAGCTGAAGATTGTTGGTAGTTCCTGCAATACTGCAACTGACTTACTTGTTTCTGTGATGGGAAGAAATGGGAGAGAGTCTCTAACAACAATGTTCAAAAATCACGATAAAGATATAAAATGAGGATGTATTGTCATAATCTTCATTTACAAGTGCATGAATGTTGTACTAGTTTTTAGAAAAAAATATCTGAATCCTACATCAGATTGATACCATAGCATGTAATGTTCATAGGAAATTTTATAAATGGTGTTTTAAATTCATGTTCATTTGCATGTGTGCCGAGAAGGTATTTGTACACCTTCCCTTAAAAAATTGCTTGAGAAGAAGCTGGCATTTAACATGTGCACAAAATCTCAGGTGATTTCTGTTCTTCTAATTGTTTTTTTCTGTTGTTTTTCTCTCGAATTTATTTCTGTAATTATATATTGAAATTTACATTTAGTGATATAAATCATGTTTCTTACACTCTGTTTTGCAGCTTAGCCTTGAAAAGAAAAAGGAAATACAGCAGTATAAGGAGAAAGCACTGGACATAGAGACCAGGAAACGGGAGTCCCGGAAAAAAGCTTTATTGAATCGT
Organism: Nicator chloris; assembly: GCA_013400495.1. Lineage (NCBI taxonomy): Eukaryota > Metazoa > Chordata > Aves > Passeriformes > Pycnonotidae > Nicator > Nicator chloris. The sequence goes on along the minus strand of WAAE01031629.1, from coordinate 24,461 downwards.
GTTCAGGAGATTGTAGAAAATGTCCAGGTAGTGTTAGTGCAAAGCTACCTCATAGATATACAGAAAGTCACTGCTTATAGACATTTTGAAAAAGTGTTGGGGTTTAAGTATTCCCCTTATAAACATGAAATTAATAGCAGCTACTCTCCAGAACCAGCATTTGGTAGTATTTCATGCTGTATGTCCTGAGAATTGATTATTTACTGATACTTTTTAGTATCAGTAAATAGTTTACTTTTTGTAGTGCATGGGACTTGCTTTTCACTGCTTCTTTTGCTTTATGCAAAAGACAGAGCTCACTGCTTCTTTTCTAAGGGTGTTGGAAACAACTAGATTGTTAAAACAAATGAACAACTCCCCTGTGTTAGAGCTGCTTTATTTGCAAGCTTATAGCTTAATCATAAAATTATCTATATTCAACTTTCTGATTACAGAATTAAAATTACCTTCACAACAACTTGATATTCTCTTGTGTGCTTTAAAATTTTACTGCAACTATTTTTTTTCTTTGCTGCTTCAATGATGAATTTAGTAGAGGTTTTAATTTAAAAGACTACTAAATAAATCTAAGGAGTTATTATATGTCTTTGGAACAGCTGTAATACAGCCTTTAGATTAAACTGTTGCTTAAACACTTACTACTGAGTTTGTTGAGTTACCAAGCTGGCAAACAACATTTTGTAGTTTGCATTGTTTACTGAATGTGTGTGGCAACAGTCAGCTGGCTTGGGGTTTGACCAGCAGACCAGGAAAGTATACTCAATACAAAAATAATGTAAAGCTTTTTTTTTCTCTCCAAATGTGTCCTTTTGATAACTGAGACACAGTGCATAGGATAATTGTAGTGCGAAAATCCGTTTAAACGAATGCTGGCTGGAAGTAACATGTAATTCTCCCTTAAATAAAATTGGTTTAAAAATTTTCTTTTTAAGTTCAAGTGAAGTTTGCAGGAATCTGAGATTCTGAGATTTCATTGAAATCTGTCATTTTTTGCAGATGAAGAAAGGACCTAGCATGAGTGACATGAACACATCGGAGACTGAGAGTTCTTGCCCTGATTTGGGTTCAAAGGCTTTGACTGACTTCACAGCTCTATCAGATATCAATTCAGCATGTTCTCCTGAAAGACACAGTTCCACGGACCTGGAAAAGAAACCAGAACTTAGACCATCAGATACTGCATGGCAAATGACATCAAATGTGACAGAAGTAGTTAAAGCAGCAGAGGAAAATGTTTCTTCAAAGCCGAGTGAGTGTCGCTTCTCGGAAGCCACGCTGTGTCCGAGGGCTGCGTCTCCTGACAAGGTGTGTAACAAGCTCCCGTCTCATGCTCTGCAGAAGCAGGAGGGACGAGTGGGGTCACCATCAGATGAGGATGTCCAAGATCCGTGTGTAATGAGTCTTCAGAACCTGATAAAGAAGTCTAGGGAGTACATAGAGAAAGAGCAAAGCAAGCGTACCTCAAAAAGCAATTCAAAGAAGAGTATGAGTGAAAGTCATTCGGATAAAGAAAATGATGCTGTTAAAACAACTGACTCTGTGAAAGAGAGGGCAAAGTTTACAGGCAGAAGTGGCACTGCTCAGACGCTTGATAAACCCAGTCTCAATAAATCAAATACCCTTCTCCAAGGTGCCACTACTCATACAAATAACACAAGTATGTCCACTTTATCCAGTTTTTCCAAAGTAGACATACCTATGAGAGTTGGAACACCCCCTTTGGTGGATTCAGATTCAGATGAGGAATTGAAAAAGAATTCTATGTTTGAGCGTGACAGTAGCATTGTCAGGAGCCTCACAGGCTCTTATGTCAAATTGCCAAGCCCAGAGCCAAGCATGAGCCCTAAAATGCACCGACGGCGCCCAAGACCTTTATCCATGGGCCACATCATTATAAACAACCCGGTGAATGCTTATGAGTTAAGTCCTAAAGGCAAGGGTAGAACAATGGATTTAATCATGCAAGATATTGCAGATAAAAACAATGTGTCTGAATCGGTGCCAAAGTTCATGGTGGACTTCACTACGGTTTGCCCTGGCAGACTTCCTGGTGTCAGCAGGAATTCTTCAGGCCCTTGTGATGGGTTGGGGGTTGGCAAACCAAATCGCCATTCCTTTGGGCTCTTTGAAAGCAGAGGAACAGTGTCGGCTACGGTGGAAGGACAGGTGGGGATGGACAGCAGAGGGCCCTATAAAGTAGAGAGCAGTACTAGTATAGTACCTCCAAAAGTGAATGAGCCCTTTACCATCAGTCAGTCTGCAGTGACACAGAAGATCCTGGCTGTGAATGAAATTAAACCTCCTACTTTGCCAGAAAATGCTAAATATAATTCTCCAATGGAACTTAACAAATCTTACGATGTGGAAAATCCATCTCCACTATTAATGCAGAGCAAGAATGTGCGACAGCAGATGGATAATACTCCAAATGTTTCCTCAGCAAATGAGCAGTTCCCAGAAAATTTTGAAAAGGTAAAACGTAGACTTGATTTGGACACTGACAGCTGCCAAAAAGAAAACAGTTCCTGTGCTCTAGGAGTTGGAATGGAAGAACAAGAGAAGCAGTGGTTGCAAGAACAGAAATATCCTGTGGGATCAGTTTACATTACCAAGAATACGGTCCTTGAAAATATGGCAAAAGGTAAAAGATTTCCTGTGCTTGAGGGTTACTTCTCAGTTTATAAATCTTTTAGAAAAAACCTCAGTGATCATTAGTCATTTCAGAAGCCTAATTTCTCTAATTTAATTTGACTTCACAATACTGATTTCCCATTTCAATCTACAAGTTGGAATTTAGTTTTATTAAGAAAATTGTCTTATACCACAAGGTCTAAATAAGATTACCAAAAGAAAAGATAGCCCATTAAAAAGAAAATTAAAAGAAAACCATATAGGTATTTTCTTCAAATGCAGGACTGTGTTACTTCTGCATGTGTCTCTGCTAAATGAGGCTGAAGTGGCATAAATAATGTTAATTCACTCCATCAAGTGTAACAATTCTTAGAGCTGTATTTTCCATGTCCCTATTTTAATATAGGCTTCTGGTGTTACTGCTGTTCCATTTACAAGTTTAGTTCACAAATACAAACATGCAGATATTTTGAAGGACTATTTTGTAAGTGATGGGGTTCTGTGCAATACATAATGGGAACTTGATATCAAGGAAACCTGATATCAAAACATCTTTTTTACTTTTTACTGATGATGCAAATTACCTCTAACAAAGGATGGATGTCTCTGGCAAAGATCATATAGAAGGTCTTCAGTATTTGATTCTTTGTTACATATTTTCTCAGAAGATATTTTAAAAACTAAAATGTTGGCCTTTGAAGAAATGAGAAAGAGACTTGAAGAACAGCATGCACAACAACTGTCAATTCTGATAGCTGAACAAGAGAGAGAACAGGAGAAATTGCATAAGGTAAGGTCAACAGGAAAAATTCTAAGCAAAGGTTTTGTGTTATATGGAAGTTTGTCAGGAAGCAATTGGGTTTGAATGTATATTCTGTTGCTTTTCAGAGTTAGAAAACTAGTCTCATGGTTGAATCTTCCTTTTGTAGGAACTGGAAGAGCAGGAGAGAAAGTTGAAAGGAAAGAAGGTTACTACAACGGAAATAGAAATTTCCAAAGTGAACATTAACAGCAGGATGGAGTTGGAGTGGAGGAAAAAAAGTGAAAGTGGCTTGCTGGAAAGTGTGCAGTCTCAGCTGGAGACAGTCCATAACACAAACTCCACCAGCATTGGTAAAACTGAGAGGGAAGAATATAGATTAAGTGTTGTGATATAATTTGTTCTACGGTATTTGACTGGACCATTCCCACTGTGTTGATAAGTGCAGTGTTCGTGCCCTAGGGCTGCTCAGGGTACACAGAGGGCTGCTGCCCTCAGCTGGGGACAGCATTTGTGAAACAAAGTCTGTTCTGTCTTTGTGTCACTAACATTTAGCACAGGTTCAGCCATCCTTGAACTGTTCCATGTACTGCATTTGTTATGTAACTGTTTTAGGGCACATCCAAGGAAAACAAACTAAGAATAACCTCCTTTGATCAAGGATGAGAATGTGGATTTGCATCATGTCCCAGAAGGATTATCTTTGTGCCATGTAGCTGCACAGCACTGGGCCAGGTGGTCACATTTGTGTAGAAGGTTTTGAGGGGCTCTGCCAAGGGTTCCTAACAGCAAGGCAATGTAGCTGTAGCTGATGGAACACCTCTCACCTGTTCCAGAACATTGTGAAATGTTTTGTTCTGTCTTCTCTTTAGCAAATTTTGCATGGAAATCAATCAGAAATATTCAGCTTGCTTCTTGCCTGTGACTGACCTCGTAGACAAAGCTGTGACCCCTGAGCTGAGTGTATCCACAGACACAGGCATCAGTTCATTGGCAGAAGTGTGTGTTGAACTGTGTGTTCTGCTTTCTGTGCAGGTTTTGCTCATACAACACCCAACACCTTTTCTTCAACAAGTGAAACTTCATTCTATCTCTGGGGGCCATCAGGTAGTGGAGTTATAAAAACCTCAGTATGCAGGCCAAGTAATAGGATTAAAACTAGGTGGACTCAGGTAAGGGGATTAATGAAAAGATTCATTTTTATCTTAAAAGGCCCTCATGTTTTTGTAAGGCACTGGTAACAGAAAATTTTAGTATCCATTCCTGTTTCAACTTTGATTACATAAGAGAACTGTGTAGGTTACTTTTCTTATTCATATATGCAAAATAATCATATAGCAATATATTGCTTCTGCTAAATTATGGTGGGTACTTTGAGCCCAGTCAAAGCTTCATCAATAGCTTTTTTCTTACTTGAAAACTTACGTCACTTGATGGATGTTATTTGATAAATAATTCATTTCATAAATCTTGCTTTTTTATAAAAAGTTTTGAATTTTTTTTAAGGTTTTCAGTCCAGAGATACAAATGAAATTCGACAAGGTCACTGCAGTGGCAAAGGGATTTCTCACTCGTAGACTCCTTCAGACAGAAAAACTGAAACATCTTAAGCAAACTGTAAAAGTAAGATCAGCTTTTTTCTAATAGGCAGCTTCTTGTCCTGTCTGTTTTTGTTCCTGCCTTCCATTGACAGATGGAATCCTGCATTTTCTGCTCTCAGAAGATTTTGGGTTGCACACGAACGTGTTTGAGTGTTGCATTGCTTAGTGTCGTAAGGTCCAAGTCAAACAAAGAATCTGTTTGCTGTGTGTATTGTTTGTAATGATTGCTTTGTTATCAAGGGTTATGCTTGGTGCTTACTCTTATTTTCCCATCTTTCCCAGGATACTCTGGAGTTCATACAAAATTTTCAGTCTGAAGCCCCATTGAAAAGAGGAAATGTGTCAGCACAAGATGCATCCCTTCATGAAAGAGTAATGGCTCAGGTGACACAATTTAAACCTTTTTTTTTTTTGGTCTTTCCTAGCTATTCTGCTTTTGTAACACAAATATAATAATATACATAAAACCTTGAGGGTAGCTTTGTTTAGAGTAAAATGTTGAAAGAAGAGAAGATTCCATTTTTTTGCTTGACACAAAACTATTTGATTTCAAAAAATGGATTTCAAAATTATGAAGTGTTTTGTTTAGATTGAAAGCAAAAAGAGCTTGATGTTCAAAATCGTGGGCATATAGACTTGATTGAATATTTTGTTAACATTGTAATGATTCTTTCCAGCTGCGAGCTGCTCTGTATGACATCCATGACATCTTTTTCACAATGGAGGCATCGGAGAGAATGAATATTCTGCGTCATGATCGTGAAGTTCGGAAAGAGAAGATGCTCAGGCAAATGGTGTGTTATGTTCCAGGGAATGTAAACTGTTTCAGGACTTTAAGTACTGAGTCATTTCACATTTAAGAGATTCTTCTTCACCCTGTACAATGTCTCTTAAATCTGAATTACTAATTATGCTTTTGTAGGTAACTTTCTTCTGTATCCTCCTTTTTTTTAGGATAAAATAAAGAGCCCCAGAGAGCGAGTGGCACTTTCAACAGCTACGCAGAAATCTCTGGACAGGAAAAAGTACATGAAGTATGTGCAGCTCTCCCTTGGGTGGGGAGGGTTGGTGGAAGGGGTTCAAGAGAAGGAGTAGGAGGCATAGGAAATTGTCAGGAGAAGTTTATGGAAAAGCAGTTTCTTTGCAAACTGGCATCTTTGCTAGGAAGAATGAGTAAAAAGCTTTCCAGGTATGTGGTATCTTGCTAGTTGTATTTTGCTCTTACTTCTAAGAGGCTTCGTGTTTGTAAGGAGAAAAATGTTTGTTCTAAGTTGTGCATTTACACTATAATGCAGTGGTGGATGCTTAGTTTATAGTTGATTTTGCAAACTGTAAAAAGTGCCCGAAGTGGTTTTATCTATCTAGAGTGCCTAGCAATAGAGACACTTGATAGAGTATCTCTGGCAAAGTTTTTCTGGGGAATGCTAGCAGGCATTATCTTGCAACATGGTGAATAGTTGTTACACTTGCTTGTGAGTAAAGAAGTGATAATGTGTCAGACTGCTCTGGCAGTATTACATGTAGGTGTAGTTCCTCTTGTAAGCTTTCTCTGAGTGTTTCTGTTTAAGATCTGGATGATGATTTGCTAATTGAAATATGTTTCAATACTTTTGTTTTTCTAGGGCTTCAGAAATGGGAATACAAATTAAAAAAAAAATCATGAAACAAAAAGCTCCTGAAAACCGGTGGGTGATGTTTTCTTGTATGAAAATGCTTTTAAGAAACTGTCTTACAATGGTGGATTCTGTGATCTGTTCTGTTGGTTTGCCATCGATCAGCTCAACACCTGCTACTATTATCATGAAAATTAATGAAATCTGATTTACTATGGCCCAAGAAAAGGGTTTATTAGCTCATTATAAGTTAGGAAAAATATGTTTTCTTCAGAGTCACTTCTGAAATTTTATCTTCAGAAGTTATTTATTTCTTTAAGTCTTGGTGCTTAGGTTTAAGGTTTTTTCTCTGAGATGCACTATTAAGCTTCAGTTTGGCACTACTGCTTTTTCTAATACCCTTTACTTTGCAATGGAATTATTGATAATGCTTATCTTTAGAAAGCTGTCAGAAAAGAATTGGCTTTCTATTGTGAGGAAAGTTTTGTTCTGTGGCTGTGTGATTGTTTCCTTAGATCACAGAATCCATCACTGTAAGACAGTTACAGTGTTCAGTACCTGTTGTTCAGGCAGGCAACAGCTGCTCTCTTATGAGGCCTGTCTGCACACTTATCTCATATTAAAAGTCAGATACCTGGCATCCCTTAAAAACAGTTTTTATCCCACGTTTACCCAAAAGCTTTGAAGACATTCTGCTTACTCATACAGTGCAGCCTTCAAGGACTACTGTAAGCAATTCAGCCCTTTTTCCTCTATGTTCTCATCAATGTCTGGGAACCTAAGGCACTGTTGAGGGACATTTGTCTGTGTGCTTTTTTGTTTCTCTGTTTTAAATAGTGGAAGTAGTAATCCTATTCTGGAATTTTAATTCCAGCCACTTTGCCTACATGTCATTTATTAGCCTGTTAGCCTTTCTGAAATTTGTTGTGTGAAACATGATGCATAATTTGATATTTCTTGAGAGACTTTTATTTTTAAAGGGAAAAAGCACTAATAAAAGTTTGTGTTTAACAGCATACTTCAGCCAAACCAAGGACAGAATGCCCTGGTTCATAGACAGCTTTGCAGACAAGGGTAAGAGCACAGCATGTTTCTAGCCTAAGGATGAAACTAAATGCAAAGTGCAAGAACAGTGATTGATGAATAATGTTTACACATAACAGTACAACTGTTGTTCAAAGTGAAAATAATTACTTCTCTCAGTATTTTGAGAGTGATGAAGCTTAGATTTGCCTTACACTGCAGGAAAATACTTATTGTTGTCATCTTCGTGTGTATTGTCTTCATTTACACTGTTTCAAAATTTCTAACATTCATTCCATGAAGCTTTGCTTCCACTTAATGAAATATGTGTATTTTTATATGTAAACTGTAGTGCTGCGGTATCTAAACTAAATCAGTTTCTTGAATAGAGTTTTTCAATCTTTTCATGGGGAGGTGTTCTCCTACTTAATGTATCTATGTAAGCCATAACGGTATAAATAGGAACTGTACAGGTGCTCAGGAAGAGGCTCTGTGGGACTTTGTAAAAATGTTTTCATGCCAAACACATTTTGATAGTGTCTATATAGTATATAGTGTCTGTATTTTTATATACAGCCTTTCAACTTTGTTGTAAGTGACTTATTAACCCTTTTATATTTAATTAGAACCCCTAAGACCACAGTGAATGGGGTTGAGCAAAATAGAAGGAAGGCCTCAGTGAGCAGAATGTCTAACAAGTCTGTTTCAGGTGTGTAGAAAATTGGTGCTTGGATCTTATATACTGGTATCTAGAAAAAATAATTTGGCAATATCTTGTTTTCCTTTCCTTGTGCACCTGCTTTGCTATGCCTTAAATCTAACCTATCTTTTGAAACAAACCTGCGCTGGTAACTGAACCATCCACTTTCAAATTCTATAAACATAGTATATAGAATGTGCTGCACAGCTCATTTGCTTTCACTCACCAGATGCTCAGTCATAAAAAAGATTGCCAGATATATTCACTGGAACTGTTGAGAAATTGATAGTAGTCAAAAGAGACTAGGATTAGAATCTTCATGTCATTTTGTTCTTAGTTGTGTACACACATCTTCAGCATGGAGTGTATTGAAAGGACAGGTAGGACAGTTTCAGACTCCTCAGCAGGTGTTCACTCATCATACAGTCCTAAAATTTTATATATATATATATTCCTGTAGCATCTTACAGCATGTTTGAGTCTTAATGACCCAAGTTTAAAAGTGGAGTATTTCTGTGCTACCATACAGAGATTACTGATTGGTTACCTTTTATATAAAAGGTTTGATAATAGTGCTGAACCTCTAGTAAATCACTATGAGTGGTCTTACACAATTTATTTTTTTTTAATTAGATTTTAAGTTTCTTAAGTGACAAACCTAGATTTATCAAAAGGTAAAGTGGTTGATAAGTTTTAAAACTATTTAAGATCCGAATTACTTTGTTCTCAAAGGTGAGTTCCACAAGTTAAGTATAAAAATTTCCATGGCTGTCTTCCATTCCCACTGCTCTGCACCCTGTGATGTGATTTTCACTGCTCTGTGTAAATGTTTGCTCACACTGCTGCACTTTCTTGATAACTGCTTAAACCTAAAGAATGCTGCGTTGTGCTAGTTCTTAGCAGCCTGCAGTGCTGAAGCCTCATTACTGGAAGATACTTGTGCTATGCATAGTATAATCTGGATTTTTAAATATATGTATGTATATACTTGTTCCCTCTGGAAAGACTTATTTGTTTGTATGTTTATTATTTTTTTACTTAAGCGTCCTTCCTTTTATAAGGGCTCTGCCTGATGATTTTCATACTGAACTTCTAGTTCTGGTTGTCTTCCTGACATATGGGAGCCTACAGCTGTCTCTTGTTTTAATTAACCTGACAAAAGGAAAGAGTTATCTTAAGTATTCAACTTGTATAATATTTTTAAATTGATAATTTGTTTAAAAGTAATACATGGCATAGTTAAACTTATCAGCCATTTCGTCTATCTTGGTTATGTGATAGTTCTTTTGAAAATTTGTGCATTGTGATTGTAGTTGTTTTAGAGTACCAAAAAGGAAGATAGAATAGTTATCAAGTAAGGCAATAAAATTTCATTACTTTTAAACCTATAGGTAATTTTCATGAGGCTTTTGGGGTGTAGCATTCTGAAAACTGTCATTTTAAAAGTAGTCGCTGAATGCATAATACTACTTTAAAAAATTGTCCTATTTTTTACAGCTATTTTTGTTGGATAATCCTGTTTCAAAAAACATTACTATTAATTGTAATATGGTAATATTTCCACTTGTTTTTAGGAGCATATGCAGGAAGAACCCAAAGAAAGAAGCCAAATGTTGTGACAATTTGAGGAGACAGCATTCACTGGGATAAAATGGCTGTGTTTTAATAATGGCATTCTCAGCACTGATTTTTAATATTGCATCTTCTTTACATATATTTAGACATTATAAACCTACTTTGTCATTTTCAGATGACATGTTAGCACAATCATATTGAAGCTGCTTTGAAGCTCTAATGCTTGTGGGAAAAATGCATGTTAGAACTTGTGTACAGACTAGTATTAATATATAAAAGATTCATAATCTTGTTTATTTAAAGACTGCCACAGGGCAACATGAAGGTAATTTGTGACTTTTTCACATTTTCTAATTCTAGTGTCTGACATATGCTTTTTGCATTACTTAAATTGCAATTTTTGTGTATGAGTGCCACCATAAGTAAGTCATGGGTATATATTTAGTTTCATACCATGAAGTTAAAGCAGCTAAATATGAAAAAAACCCCCCAAACTTAATTTAAACAAAAGTGAGCTTTCAAGTCAGTGAATTTGTCAGCAGCTGTTTTGAATGTACTTTCTGTAGGAATGACATTAGCTCAATTTCAGTACTAAAGACCTTGTACCAAATGTTTTGCATTTCTACTGAGCTGGACAGACGTGGTCCAGATTCACTGCTGGGATGATGGACATACTTATATTGACCAAATCAAAAATGTGCATTTAGATGTGTGGTATATCAAACCCCTCTACTGAAAGAGCCCTGGGTTTTTATTGCCCAGCTGTCTACTGCATTTTCTTATGGGAACAACATCTGTCCAATATGGAGATGTGTATGTTCTACAAAAACTTCAAATGGTAAGATTTTAACTGTTTTACTATTACAGACTGAAATAGTTATTTCAGTCTGTAATAGTAATTCAGATATATTTCATTTAGTTGATGACAGTTGCAGTTTTTCTGAGCAGTTTACCTTCTGCTGTGATCTAACAGGCCCTTGTACTGAAGTCATGATTTCTGCAGGTGGGGAATCTCTACCAAATCCCAACACTTCTATATTTATGAACATCTAACATCAAAAGATCATGGTCATATTTTACCTTAGTCTTCCAACTGATGGATATTATGCATCAACATGAGGAGAGCATAATTCTCCGCCTTCTTTTAATGAACTTGAGACATGATATTAACAAAGTTCTAGAGAGAAAAGCTCGGCTGTATAATCTTTGCAGTAGAGAACTGACTACCAGAATGTAAATTAGGTTATATTTTGTTACTTTCTCAGTGTCAATACAATACAACACATTAAACTTTGGAGGCTTTGTAATGTGTTGACATGACTGTAAGAGAAAAAAGGCTAACTGAAAATTTCATTGTGCTAAATTACATGAAGGGGGAACATTAATAATGGGACAGTACCTTCATGAGCAATGATGAGTGGATTGGCTTGACTGTGGCACCAGCTTGTGCCTTTTATCTGCCACCAAGTCTGTCCTCTGCAGCTCGTGATGCTGAACAGGTTCAGAACAGGTGTGTTACACCAGGCACTGTTACCCAAATTGCATGCTTGGAAAATGGCAGAAACACTGCCCAAGAACCTTGCAGAATGACACTGCTTGGTTTGTTTGAAAGCCTGGGGCCAGGGGGCTCCCCTAATGGTGTAAATGTAAGAGTTTACACCAGAGTTACACCTGCCTCCTTCATAGAAATGCCTTGGTGCTTTAAAATCTCAGTTGTCATACAGAAAATGCCCGAGGCAAGTTTCCCGCTCACCCGGTGGGCATCAAAGCTGTGTTTCAGTTCCCAGCTTTCCTTAGGAGTGGAAAACATCCCAAGAGGGGAAGAATTTACAGTGACAAGAGTAACCTGTGTCACAGATGACAAAAGGTCCTGTTGATAAAGCAGCACTAAAGATTGATGTTTTTAATGGATGTTTTATGTGCTGTATTTATTATTAGCATAGGCAATATGTTGATGCACAGATAGGTTTAGTGTGTTAGTAGAAGAATGTTTCCCTTCTCTTAGGGTTTCACATCTAAACCTCTTGTTCTTCAAGCATGTTTCCAGTGTGTAATAAAGCATTATAGCACAAGGGTGTTGTTTTGTTTTTTTTTTTTTTAACTTTCATGAGGCCTTTCTCTTGACAAGTGCCAGAAATTTGTTTTGTACTTGCTATTTTGTATTTATACATACTTATCTTTTTATTTTGTGTGGAATTGTGATACCATTACAGAAGTCTATTTATTTTTGTACTTTGTTTCATGTTCACCAGTCTCGCTTTTTACTTAAAGCATTCTGCACAATAAACTCTAAATCTTTAACAAGAAGCGCATTTCTGTGTTTTTTGCGGAGCTTTGGCCGCCGCTCCGCGCCCGCCCTCAGGCGTTTCCCGCGCTGCGGCGGGGCGGGAGCTGCCGGCGGAAGGTGTGGCCGGCGCGCGCTGTCATGTGACGGGGCGCAAGATGGCCGCCTTCCCCTGGTGAGGCGGCGGGACACCGGGAGCTACCTGTTCCCCCGCGGCGGGCTCTGGGGGGCTGCGGGCCCCCGCGGCTGGGCGAGGGCTGCCCTCATGCTTGGCGAGCCTGGGAGCCGGGGGGGCTAAGGCGGGGGTGGCCACGGATGTGCCAGAGGGGAAAGTGCGGGGCCTCTCCGCCTGCGGGGCTCGGGGCAATTCGGCTCGGGGGGGCTGGGACCCCCGCGAGTGATGGGGGCAGCCGGAGCGCTGGGTGCCGCGGCTTCGCTGCCATGGGACCGCAGCCCGGCGCTGCTGTCCGAGCAACCCGAGGGTACAGCTCACATTCATAACACCCTGGCGTTACACTGAGCTACCCGGGTGCCGGGCCGGCGGCACAGCTCTGCTGAGGGATGGAGCCGCCACTGTGAGCCGGGTGGGACGCGACGGCCGCTAGCCTCTCATTATTTCCCCTGAAATAAGCAGGAGTTCCGCGAGCGCCGCTGGCGTTCCCCGGTGTGTTGTCACGGAGCGGGGCCGGAGCGCTCCGCCCGCCGCCTCCGGGCGGGGTCACTGCGGGCCCGCTGTCCGCCTCGCAGCTCGCCGCTGCGGATGAAGGTCTCGTGCTGTGTATTTACCGTTACTAGCACAGTTTAGCCTCTGTTAGTTGTCTTTCACAGGCTCTTTAGAAGTAGACAGGGGCTACGGACAGAGGCAGAGTCAGCTTCTAGCAACATGCATTTACAGGAAAATATGTACATCTGAGGAAGCTGCACTGCGTAGGACATGGAATTACTTCAGTCTAGTATTTGTTTGGTAAAAGAAGGATAAAAGAGGCATTGTTTCTCTAATAGACAAGAGCAGTTGCAAAATAGAGCGAAACAAAGCAGAGCAGCAGAGATGCTGAAAAATTGATTTTTACATAGTACAGCAATGAGGTAACAACCTAATAAATAGGTCTAGTAACTCTGATGTAGGAGTGGCCATGGAGAAATAACCAGACTTCTATCAGAGTAAGATGTTTCCATCATGCTGTTCTCTAATTTGGAGGATATTTTCATGCTATGGGGTTTAACAGAACCCGAGCTATTTTTAAGTGGTATTAATGCTAAAAAGCTGTTTTGCAGATTTATTGTCTGCATAGTCATCAGTCTGCATCTGAGGGGAAAAAATAGCACCTGGTGGTGCTGAAGAGTTGTACATATGTATGTTGTTGAACATAATTGTTCAAATTAAGCAAATTTAAAAAAATTAAATTTGTTAAAGTAGTATATAAAATAATTTAAAGCATAGGGCTACAATCCATTTTTATAATAGTTATACATAAATATCTAGAGAAATTGTTTTGGTTTTATGTTTAATAGTTAGATAATGATAGGTACAATCACTATGGGATGTGCCTCATTGAATTACCAATATATGTCTATTATTGTAAAGGGACTCTCTTCTGTTTTATGTGCCTGGCTCCTTTGTGCTCCCTCTGAGCTTTTTGAAGGGCTTGCTTTAGGATAAACACTGGCTCTGGGAGGGTGCTGTGTGCCTGAAAGCAGCCCCAGGAAAAAAAGGTGTTTTACCAGGAGGAGAGAAAAAGGTCGGTAGGCTGGCAGTGTTGGAGGTGCAGAGTGGTGGCAATTGCAGTGGTGCTCCTGTGTGGAAAAAGTTGAAACCCACTGTTAAAAGAGCACCTGAACCAGGGGTGTAATCATGCAGGATGCACAGAGGATGAAACCCCAGCTTGGCCAGAGTCTTATTTTTATTTCCTCTCAAAAGTTGGCTGCACTGCTGTGACCAAAATAGGAATGCTTAATCTCCTTTCCCTGGAGAGTAAGCAGAACATAATGCCAGAGCAAACTTGATCTTGTCTTCTGTATTAGCTCTGTTTCAAGCTGTCTTATCACTTGAATAGCCACATTGTAAGTAAATGTGCTTTCTAAAGATTTATTTGCAGGGTTTACAGCTCTTTTTCACTCCCACATGTGTATTATTACCATGTGCACTTGCCCAGTGTGCTTACACTAATTGGAGTGCAGTTGATTTTGGCCTGAGGATGCTGAAAGAGCTATCAGCAGTTAAAGAAACATTACAATTGTGTAGCCAGAAAGAGTTTGGAAGATTTTCCTCCCAGATACTGACTAACCCATGATGCAAATGAGCAAGAAGAGTCACTGAACAATAGCAAAAAGAATAGGACCTGAAGATCAACAAAACCAAACAAGAAAACAAATAAGCATGTGGATTTCACTGGACTCTTTCTCTTACTCTGCTTTATCTCATTAGATGTCAAAAGTTTCTCCTTGGAGTGGCACAACCATAAATTATCTAATCTGTAATTAATTATTAAGGAAACTTGGATTTTTTGGGTACATGGTATCTGTAGAAGAGCTGTCTGCTTAGTACTGCTGAAAATCTTCCAAATGAGTTGTGTCTTTGAGTAGGAATGGAATTATTTGAAAGTTTGGATTAATTCTTGTGGGAAAGATGTGTGTTATGTGGGAGAAGTGCTGTTTGCTTTTGTTAGGAGTGATTAAAGAAATTTTTGTTTATCCCCTAATTTTACTCATTCAGCTGAGGCCGTAGTGTGTGCTATAATCATTCTCCAGATCTTGAATGAAACAGAAAAGAACAATTAGCAGCTCTGTGTGTTTCAAAGACTAAAAAAGAGTACAACTAAATGGCTGAAAGTAAAATTTCTCCAGTTTTAGTTTTATGTTATGTCAGTAGAGAGAAATTTGGATCTTTATGTGTGCTTATTTTTCTATATGCTTTTTTTGTAAATAAGCATCTGTATAGATGTAGGATATGCTTCTCTCTTAGTATGTGGTTATTGATATGCATCTATATTTTCCCTTCACTCTTACTTTTTAAGGCATGCAAGATCAAGGAACTATGTGGCAGAATGCGAAGTGTGCAAACTGGAATCTGTACCCTTGGATTTTGGTGATTACCATCCACTGAAACCCATTACAGTGAGTTCTTTTGTGCTTTTGGAAAATGAATCTGAATTCAGACTGATTGTGTTCCTCTTTTTACATCTGTTCCTTTGAAATTAGAAGGCGCTGAGGTTGATGGTGGTACTTGTGAAATTGCTTTCTGTGTTAGTAGCCTGTTTTAGAAGTATCAAGGTTTATTCTGTTTGCCCTTTACAGAAGTTTGCTGGTGCTGTTCTGTGTCAGAAACAGTCTCCTGGCAAATACAGCACCTCCAGCTTGTAGGTTTTCTTGGTTGCATTAAGTGCCAAATGATGGATAAATTTAAAATCAAATTGTTGCATTACAAATGACCTGCATAATTGCTTGCTGTAAGGTTTGGTTTTGGGTTAGCTTCCAGTCAGCTGTGTACTTTAAAACATTTATCATTTCTTTGATGTGTAAGAGGCTTTTAAAGATGTACAGAAAAAATCCAGCTTCAAAGAGATGAGTGATCCGCTAATGAACAATAAATGGGCAGCAGCTTCTGCTCGGGAAGGTCAGTAGGGAGAGAAGATAGTGACCTGAGGTGTGGATTTGATGTTCCAGGCTTGAGTGTCAGGAGAAAAGATAAAACTGGCAGAGGA
Source organism: Nicator chloris (assembly GCA_013400495.1). Classification (NCBI taxonomy): domain Eukaryota; kingdom Metazoa; phylum Chordata; class Aves; order Passeriformes; family Pycnonotidae; genus Nicator; species Nicator chloris. The sequence goes on along the minus strand of WAAE01031629.1, from coordinate 8,573 downwards.
AATTAAATAGCAAGAAAGAGTTGGAGGACAAGGGCAAACTTAATAAAATAGAGGAGGGGTACTAGAAAGATATTCAGAGTGGTTATTCTTACGATTTTGTACACCTAGAATTGGAAGGAAAAAAAAAGCAGTGGAAATGCTACTGAAGAGTGAATGCCACCAGATTCAGGGAAAAGGAGGGGCTTCAATTTAAATGCTGGCGCTCACTCCAAAGAGTTTGTTTGATGTCTCCTTGCTTTCATTGCAACAGGACAATTTATGTAGCATGTATTTTGATGATTTGTTAAAGAAAAGTGAGGGAAGAGAAAGCCTTTTTGTTTAATAGTTCTGAACTTTTCCTCTAGGTTACCGAATCCAAGACGAAGAAGATGAACCGGAAGGGAAGTACTTCTTCTACCTCCTCCTCTTCCTCGAGTTCCATGATGGACCCGCTGAGCAGTGTGTTGGATGGCACTGATCCCTTGTCACTGTTTGCAGCAGCTGCAGATCCTGTGACTGCTGCTCCTGCCACGGTAACTGGGGGCACTTAGCTCAACTAAGTAAAATCAAACCAAACCAAAACCATAAAGCCAGCCCTGGATAAAATGTATTGTCTCCCCAGTGAGGAGGTTAATATAGGAAATATACCATATTAATAGAATATTCTTTTTTTTATTTACCTGCTTTTATCTGATTTGTGTTGACATATTTATTTAAATATGGATTTTTTTTTAATATCGTAACTTTTGAAAGGATCAGCTAGCACTTGAAACATTAAGTTGACCTTTATCAGCCTTCTCTTCTTTTTCCAGATCTGTATTTAACTTTTGCATTTATACTCCTGTCATAGGATGGTTCACGAAGGAAACGGGATAAAGATGAGAGCTCAGCAGTAGGAAGTGACTTTGAACCATGGTCAAGCAAACGTGGTGAAATCCTTGCTAGATACACAACAACAGAGAAGCTTTCGATTGTAAGTGGTGGCTGCCACCGTTTTTTTTATTTGTACTAGACCTTTAATGGATTTTGGATGTTGTATTTCATAATTCTTTCATGGGTAAATACTGGTCCTCCAGATTTCAGCTTTAATGTTGTACAAAACTGAATCACAAGCACTCACTTGTAAAGATTGTTTTAGAGCTGAGTCCAAGTCTTTTGTTATTTAGAAGCCATCACTTTGTCTTTTTGTAACAATGCAAATAACTTCTGGTCTTGCTCTACTAAATGATTAGAGGGTTAATTAGTGGTGTAATTACCCTATGCATTCTTGGAATGCCAGTGAGTACTTGTTTTCTAACAGTCTGCTTTTTCTGCTTCCCTGCAGAATCTGTACATGGGATCGGAAAAAGGTGAGCACTTTCTTTACCAGTGACAGTGTTTGCTTGAGGCAGGGTGCAGTGACAGGTTTGTGGTCAAGAACAGTTGAAATGTGTTTTCCTGCCTCCCCCGTTCTGACGTCATGGTCCTTGCTTTTTTGTGGATAAGGCATCTGGATGTTTGTTTAAAATAATTATTGAAAATAAGCCACCCAGCCACCTTGTCTTTTATTCCTGTGGGCTAATGAATTTGTGATTATTTCACTGCACTGCCTTCTAGTGTAGCTTAAAACTTTCTTCCATTTAAACTGAGCAGTGATGTTTTGAGGATCATGTTTATCAACTCTTCTGCTAGCTGGAAGGAAAGCAAACAATTCCTTTGGGAACTTGTTCAGTTATTCTCTTTACATGAAAGTGAAGTGATTTCAGCTGTATGCTGGGTGTTTAAAAAAGAACCAAATATTAAATATTTTATCATGTTTTCTAGCAAAGAGAATCTGGGCTAAGTAATCATAGCATAGTAAATCAGGATTTTTATATATGAATAAACGTGCAGCATTTCAGCATCTGCAAAAATATAAAATACTTTTTTGCAATGAGAAGGCCTGAACATCCAGTTTCAGTGTTTGACCAGAGTGGGACATCTGTATCCTTAGATGTTGTTAAATTGACTGGATATAACCGTGTGCAACTGTTATAACTTCAGAATTGGACCTGCTTTGAGGAGGAGAGTTGGACACAGACCTTCATAGAGCTTTTCTATCCTTAATTTTCCTATGGTTCTATCTGGTGATTCTTTTCTTACTGGTAAAACTTGCAGGAAAATCCACTTATATTCCATTTTGCTTACTTGTCATTGCCTTTGTTCCAAGTGAATGTATTCTAGGTATGTTTAGATGTGTCTTCAGGGATAGTCACTGAATGAATCAAACCACTTGTCTTATGTCACAGAAGCTGACTGGTCCATGTCAGACTCCTTCAGGTTTGTTTCTCTTTACAAGTCCCAGTGTTTAAATGTTAAAGAAACTTAAATCTGTAATTCTTTGCAGGAAAAGCCACAACTACTGGTTCAGCAGTTTCTGAAAAAGTGAGGACAAGGTTAGAAGAACTGGATGATCTGGAAGAGGTGAGAAAGCTTTCTGGTGAAATTACAGCATCATTATAACAGTGAAAGGAATTTGTGAAATAAAAATCTTTTGTGAAACCTTTTAAAAAGGTCCTGATTCTGCAAGTGCAGTCATTAGATAAATATGTACTTTCTCTGGGAATTCTCTAGTAATTTTAACCCTTATAGTTACAGGATTTGGGCAGAATTGTATTTTTGTATCACTAGAAATTGTGATTTGAAAATTTACCTGATCTGTTGCTGTCAATGTACCTTCTTACTGCTGTAAAACTTTGTGGAGCCCCGTAGTCTAAACATCTGATAATTCTGGTTGCCGCTGTTGCAGAAGCTGCATATGTCTACCTGAGTTTGATTTAAATTACGAGGTTGATAGAAATGCTGAGTACCAAAGTTATTTCTCAGGTTGTAGTGTTTTAGTGTGCAAAGGTGAGATGTTTCATAACCTACTTTCCTAAGACCTGAAGGGAAGTTGTAATAAATTCTGTAGGATTCTCCCCCACAAGATGGTGATTTGAGTCTATAATAACAGCACTCTCCTTCCTTCCCTCCTGCTCTTATTAAGTGGGTTTGTGTTTTCTTGCCAGGGATCACAGAAAGAGTTGTTGAATTTGACTCAGCAGGATTACATGAACCGAATTGAAGAACTGAACCAATCTTTAAAGGATGCATGGTCCTCTGATCAGAAAGTAAAAGCTCTGAAAATAGTCATCCAGGTCAGTTTCATGGTTTTGTTCTATGCAGAACCAGGGAGTTTGGTGATATAACTTGTCCAATTTCCTTCTTGGGAAAAGAAGGGTTTCTACTGTTTTTGTATTATTTTCTTTTGTTCTTCTCTGAAACACTTTTCTTCCAGAGTTTTATGACTTCTGACAATAGTTGGATTTTCAGCTTTGTTGCTACATATTGGTTTTGACTAGATTATGTGGGATGGAATTCTCAGTGAGTCACCAAATGACAGATGTGGAAATTTTACCTCCTTAAGGATAGTTAGAACAAATAGCATGTAGTGATAATCAGGTCTTTGTAGGACATGTAATTTCCTCTCCTGTTCTCTTCCCCTTCAGCCCCTTGCTCCCTACAAATAATTCCAGAATGGCTTTTGAACATCAGCATCCAAACTTAGTAGGGCAATTTAATAAAGGGATTTAGGACCTTAGCAAACTACCAAAAACAACTCCAGATTTTTAAAATTGTGTGTATGAGGTGTATTTTTGTTTGTTTGTTTGAGAACTTGTCCACAGTCTTCCTTTGGGTCATTTGGGATGATGTGTTTTGAGGAGGGCATGGGGAAATAGGACAGTTAAATGCTCTTTTGTTTGGCTTGGCCTTTAAAAAAGGCCAGAGGTAGAGTGCAGCAGAGGACAGATGAGATAATGGCATCCTTAAAAGCTGTAAAACTGATGTAATGCTCGTAGTCATCCAGTGGGGTTATATAAAGTCAGGATTTTTTTTGGTCATTTGGATACTCTTGTGAAAACTGCTTGAAGTAATTTCATCTTAAATTGTGGTAAAGACAAAAAAGGAAATTAAACATTAATGAAGTGAGATCAAGCAATTACATGTGACCTAGGGTGACTAATATACTGTTGTAATACTATGAAATCAGCACTATTATTGTTATTTAAAAAAAAATCCATCTATAGGATTGTGAAGTGTGAATATTGTCTTTGGATGAGAAGAAAAGCAGCAGGGATGTACTGTACTTAGAGTGCTTTGTGTGGAAATGTATATATGTGTGTGATAATGCAGTGTTAACCTATGCATTGATACTTTCATGTGTTCTTTTGCAACTGGTTCACAAACAATTTTGAAAAAATACAGTTCCTAACATGGGATCCAGTTCTTCCTTTTAGGAAAGTGCTACTAAAGTTGAATGTGTTTATCTCTGCTAAAGTGTTGTTCACTTAGCACTTATGGCTGCAGATGCTCCTCACTAATTGAAAGATTGGCTAAGAATGAAATAGGATCTTGAGTAATTAATGAATTTAAAAGCTCCATGAAGGGTAATAATTCCATAGTTATAAAGCAGGATAGGGTAGAACCCTCACTGAACTTGTGCTTGTTGCTGCAGTGCTGTATCCTCTGGAAGAGCTGAGCAGTTCTCTTGGCATCAGGCCGTGATTATATGCATAGTCTGTTGTTATTATTCCAGACTGGTTAGTATGCAGTAGGAGGAGTGAGTTTGGCTTCTGGTTAGGAAAATTTCTTCACCAAAAGGATTCTTAATCACTGGACCAGTCTGCCCAGGGGAGTGGTGGCATCACCATCCTTGGAGGTATTTAAAAAATGTGTAGATGTGGCACTTGGGGATATTTTTTATTGGTGATCTTGGCAGTGATGGATTAAAGGTTGGACTCAGCAGTCTTGAAGGTCTTTTCCAACCTAAGCAATTCTATGATTCCTCAAGTGCCTTTTTGTAAGATACTTTACTTGTCAGGATGGAGTATGCTAAGCTACTTAGAGTAAGCTGAAGTAAGTTGATTATGTGTGTGAGCTCTAAGAAAAGTGGTCGTGGTGAAGGAGAGAGAAAGGATGGAGCTCATAGAAAATAGTGTCAGAGACCAGAGAAGACTCGGGGCCAGAGGCTACATTTGGCTTAAGCAAAGAGGTGGATTTCTCTCCCCAGTCAGTCATTCACCTTTTTTCTTTTGGTAGAAGCTGGTTTTTTTTTTTTGTGAGTAACCTTGTGCTGAAGTTTTTGACTCCAGTTTAATCTTGGAAAACAAAGTATAGTTAAATTAAATGTCTTAGAAAGAGCTTAATTCCTCAGTGTGTATTTTGATACAATTTATTAAAATACAATTAATTGTATTTTCATACAATAATGGACTTGTTCCTTCCTGACCTGAACATCCAGTGAGAGTAGACCTAAGTGGGTAATACATTTTCAAATGTGACTTTGTACCAGCCATCATTGTAGTCCAAATGCCATGATCAGGGTGTGTCCCAGTGGGTGATGATTAATTACAGAATCTTCCTGGAGCTGGCTGTGGCTCAGTCTGTTTCCAGAATGTTTGAACTAGTTATATGAGCAGCAAAAATGCATTGGAAAGCTCATTAACTACACTTCTAAAATGGTTTCTAAATTTAATCTATATTACATTTTGTGTTTGATATGGATGCTTAGAGAAATGGTGAAAAACTGAACAACGTCCTTAAAAAAAGTGATTTTAGAGAAGAAGTGCCTTTTAATGCTTTGTCTGGGAGAGAATTTGTCTTGTCTGAACAAATGCACAAATCTTCATGGTCAGCTGAAACTCTGCATTGTAGATTACCCTATATAAAGGAAAACCAGGTCTGTGTAGCTCTGGAAATGAAGAATAACCTGAAAATTGCAACAAGTACCATGGTCTGTTATGTTAGATGTCCTCGTGCTTTTGGCTTCATAGTTCATATCATATTGGTCCTTTCCATCCTTGGATATTCATCCATTCCAGCTTTTCTGGAGTAAAAACACAAACTTGCCTTGGCCTCTAAAATGTTTCTTTGTTTTTTTTCCTCCTTCTAGTGTTCTAAGCTTCTTTCAGACACAACAGTAATCCAGTTTTATCCAAGTAAATTTGTTTTAATTACAGATATCCTTGATACTTTTGGTAAGTATCTACTGTGCCAGACTTACTACATAATTGTTCATGACATTATTTTTTTGTAATGTTAAAAAGCATCAAAGTTATCCAAAAAGGGCTGAAATGACTTTTAGTTTTAACGTGGAATATTTCCAACATAAACGTTTGGGCACCACTGGTAAACATGATAGATAATTGTAAAAAACATCTTAAGACCAAAGTCCTTAAGATAAAATATTTTATTTTGTGGTTCTGTGCTTTATGTATTAGTGAATATCTAGAACAAAATGTTAGGAAAAATCACGATCTCCGCATTTTGAAATTTAAAACACACTGTCATTATAAAAATATCTTGGATTTTGGCAGCCTTTTGACTCAATATTTCATTAATTCTGTATTTGAAGAATAGAAGTCAGAAAGTTTTCTTTGGCTGAATAGGGACTATGAAATGATCAGAATGTAGTTATTGATTTTTTTAATATATTTTTAAACTTGTATATGAAATTGTCATCCACTTCATGTGACTCTCCTATTTTTCTGCCATGTTGTGGAAAAGATTTACAATGGTATTCAAAGTTGAAGGGTATTTTGGTGGCAGCAGGATATGCTACGACAGAGATCCAATTGTTTTTTCAGGTCATGCTTCCTCTTTGTGCTCCTTCCTACTTGCTGAAAGCTGCTGGAGATAACACAATATCCAAACTCAGCAAAGTCAGGACACCAGCTGTCCTTTCCTGGCCTGGGAGAAATCTGACCTGTGTGTTACCTCTGCACTTAAGGGAGCCAGAGAATGTTTGTACAGTGTGAGAAGTGCTAAATCACACTGAACGTTTCAGCCTCACTAGAGGGCAGCAAATATCAGTGTTCCAGAAAGTCTTTTCCATCTAATTTCATTGTGTGTTGGAAAGGGAACCTTTGTACCAACATTTTGTGTTTTACAGTTTGTTAATTTGTTTTGATTTTGTTTATTTATTTAACCAGGGAAACTGGTGTATGAAAGAATTCTGTCAATGTGCGTGGATAACCGAGTGTCTCTGCCAGGTAACTTTGTGTTTGTTTCCACTGTGCTCCAGAAAAAAATCATGTCCAACCTCGAGGAATGTTGAACGAGACCATTGCTACTCTATCTCCAATAGAAAAGGTTCTGATTTGAATTTAGTAGCTTTTAATTTTAAACAGAGTAAAATCCATTGCTTTCAGCTTCCACTATTCACAGTGTTCATGCAAGGTTACATTTTAATTGTGAAGGATATACTGAAGATATAGTAAAGTGTGTTTGTGTCTCTGCTGTTACTGAATTTAAACTGGGTCTTCCTGAGACTTGAAATCACAAAGAATCGTGTAAGTTCTCTAATACAGGGTTTATTAGGGGCAGGGAGAATTAAACAGGAATGGCCAAATTAGACAAAGAAAGACTTTTTTTCCTTTTTTGTCCATTCCATTTCTTTTTTCCATTTTTAGCATATGCTCTCTTATGAAAGTACTACAGTTTAGTAGCTTAAAGTTAATGGTAGAAATGTAATAAAGCTGACAGTCTCAGTTTTTGGTAAATGTTTTTGTTGCTACACTGGAAGCTTGATAGTTTTGCTGTAATAAAAGAAGAATTTTGGAAGTAGCAGCAGGCTGCTTCTAGCATAGTCTCTTTCTAACTTGGGGCCTTTTTCTTTTTTCAGTTTAAGTTCCAACACAATGTAAAAATCTAATTTGACATTGCAGGTGGAAGTACCTCTTTAGCAAGACACTGAAACATTCCATGGAAAATACAGGCATTTCCTTGCAATTTGGAGTGCATTAAGTGCACATCCTTGCAAGATGAAACATTGTATAGTTGGCAGTGGAACAGTGCCATTAGCTTGCAGTTAAATCCACAGGATTGGAGCTGTAAGCTTGAAACCAACAAATACTGAAATTTGAAATGAACCTGAACCTAGAGAAAATAGATAAATTTGGTTTTTGCAGATCTGACAAACTGCTCTTACAAACATTAATGAAGGCAGGCAGTTCCCATAGCACGTCACAATGTCTGGGCACAGTTACCTCTGTTCTGCAGAGCTGAGCTCCTGCTGCAGCTGTACAGCTGCCACGGGCATTGCTGTGGGAACTTGCCAAGCAGCTCTACAAGTGGGAGGGAGAAGGAAAATCTGTACTGTGCTGACTCTGCATGGGTTAAAGGTTGGACTCAAGAGTCTTTGGGGATTTCAGGCCCAGCCTCGGAGCTTGTCCCTTGGGAACCAAGTGAAACCCAGTTCAGTGAGAACTCCTGAGGTCCTAGATGAGAAAGATACTGTCTGAGTACAGGAAGTTCTAACATGTGGCTTCTCTTGTGTTGGAAGTTGGAAACATTCTTGTGGGGCTTCTCACCTTCTGGAGGCAGGAGTGGGGGAGAACTGGTGTTTTAAATGGTTTCACAAGGAGTTTGTAAGAGGATGTGTTCAGTGTTCAGTGTACAGAAACAAGGTTTCTGTCTGCATTCAGTATTTCCTACTTCTTGCAATAGTATTATTTAAAATCTATATTAGCCTTTTAAAATAAACAATTTGAGTGCTTAAATCTCTTTTGTCTGTTCTCTAGTCATTATAGATTTAT
>WAAE01031627.1:0-19873 GCA_013400495.1 Nicator chloris | reverse complement strand
TTTTTTCATTAAGCCTATCTTACATACCTCTACAAATAAAATAATCTTAAGTACACTTCCGCTTGCTGATATGCAATGGATCCTTTTAATTTTTTTAAACAGCTGGCTCATTAGTAACTCACTACAATTAGTAAACATAACGATAGAAAAATAGTGGCAAGATACAAGAAAAAGGACATTTTGCACTTGCTTTTCAATACACTGCATTTGCAAAATGGACTTTATATTTTATATTCTCCTACTTAAATTTGAAATATAGAAAATGGGCTTGAGAGTATCTTAAGAATCTTAGCAGATTAACCAGATTCTACTCTTAATATTTCTGTAATGTTTTTACTTGCTAATTGGCAAGACCTTCAGAATCTTGTAAAATACTCCCTTCATCTCCCTCCATGTTCACTCCTTGAAGACATCTCTTATTTGCCCTGTCAGCAATGCAAAAGCCAATGTGATTGGCTTCTCTCTACATTTTACAAGAACCATGAAATTATCAAAAGGAATGTGCACAACTCTTAGTTCTGCATCATATTTATTTTGTTTGAAGGCACTGTCTATGTTAAAATTCACTACAGAAGAGTACTGAGTTCAAGCAGGTAGTATACAAACACTATTTTGATGTAACTTAAGATGGCAACTTCTAAAACTTCCCAACAAAGTGATAAAAGGTATTTAGAGTAGAGTGTTGGTCAACAATTCATAATTTAACATCCATCATTTTGGGGCACCAAAATGTAAACTTTTTAAGAACTCAGCTATATGTCACAATCCATTCACATACTGGTTTAAATCACATTTTTCTAGGACCATACATGATCAATCACCTGAAGCTGTAAAGTTATATTCGCTCAGCCACAGCATATGTGTAATATAGTACGTATATATGTAAGTATATATACATATATATGCATTAGATTTTTTTAATTGCACATAAATTTCACAGAATGCCTAAGAAATGGGCACAAAAGCATGCTTCAGAAAACAGTACAGACCTACGGTACCAAAGGATGTTTCATAATCATAGATGTGCAATTGTAGGTGAACCTGTACTGAAAACCAGAAATCACTTCAAAATTACATGAGGGATTTAAAAATTTCTTCAGCTGTTCTTAAAGAACCATATTAGTCTGCTATGAAATAAGACTAATTTTATTTTTAAGATATGATTGTTCATACAGTGCATTATCTCTGCTTTCTCCGTATACTTCAGAATGTTCTATACACCCAGTTATAGAAAAATCTATCAGGAGGTGAGCAAACCACTTAAGCATGCTTTTGAAGGATGTTTTCTTCACTTTATGCTTTAAGTTATTTTCAGTGTATTGCATCATTCCTAAAGCATATTAGATTAACTGGTAGATATTAAGGTAATTCCAGTATGGGATAAAATATGCCTTACAATTGTTCTCAACTACTAAATTAAACAATAATATATCTACTAAATATTTGGGATGCCTACAGCTATGCTCAGAACGTTACGGAAGGATGGCTAAGGGCAAAATTTGCTGCTGGGATGCCAAAGAAATAAAAGATGTTTATGGTAAACAAACTTAAAATATACAAAGCACCACACCACCTGTGGCAGCAATTCTGGAAAATAACATTTAGTAATGACTTAAAGTTAGGATTCTTTGTCAACACTCTTACAGAACACTCTATGGATAAACAATCCTTATTATATATATTGCTTCCATTCTTTATGGGAGCAGAAGTCAGTCTTTGGTTCCTAAAGAGTTGAGTAACTGTGACAAACAAAACAGTTTGGTATATCTTGGTCACTATATTTGCATTAACATAGAAAATAAATGACCTGGTCCTTTTCCTTTGTATTAACAAGGGATGTAAAAAAATATTAGGAAAGATAATAATGCTTAGCAGTGGGATACTTTTAGGTAGCATAACATTACAAGCAAAGAGAAAATAAGAAGATAAGGAAAGAGGCTAGTTACTCATACATTTAACACCACAAAAATAGAGAAACAGACAGGACCAATCCTTAGTGGGACTGTGCAACCTCAATCTCATTGACAGTCATCGACTTGAGGATCCTCAGTGCATCATAGAAGCACTCAGCACTCTACCAGAATAGGCCCTTAAATAGCTATATTGAATAATATATTATGAGTGGAATTTTAAAAAGCACTTGGGATTGGCCTGCTTTCTGTTCTGCTTGTGTCATCACCATCCTCATCAGCAGAACAATGCGACCAACAGAGTGCTTCTGAAAATCCTACACTGCAAGCATTCAAACTATTAGAACTATGTTTTATTGTTCTCTTAAAAATCTAACTTTAATATTCTTCCAATGAAGACACATTTTTGGCTCTTCTGATTTTGGAGGAATAAAAGTGCTGTTTACTAGAATTAAAAAATAATAATGATAAGAATACCAAAATACTGTACGCACCCAGACACATCATTTTAGGCATTAAAATCCCTGACATTGACACTAGTGGCACACTTGGAAACAGTTAAGAGTTCCTGTAGATCATAATATGCAACAACTGCAAGATTTTCTGTAATACACATGCAATATGCATATAAATACGATTCAGATGGCAGGCAGGGTATCATACAACTTTGCTGGCAATAAATAAAATTAAAAGCTTTCTTTCTAGCAGGTTCATATAAGAAATTGATTTTTCTATATCGATATGCAGGAGGCCTAGAGCTCAAAACTAGTATAACAGTTTACAGTCATAGCTGGCCAACAATTAATATTTCCTTCATTTAACATAAGGTATAACCTTGTTATAAGCATACTTACATTTTACACTTGTTCTTTCATGCTAATAAAAACATTCCTATAGAATTCAAACGAGAACACACTCAAATACTGAAGCATAAAATATTGAACAATTGAAAAGCAATGTACACACATTAATTTACATCACATATTTACAAAACACATTTTAAAAAGAAACAAAAGCATTCATTTAAATATGAGGAGGGGCAGTTTAGTATAAAAAAATTCCTGGAAGAGGCCTCTGTCCTTACTTCCAGAGAAGCTACAAGTCTGTTTTCTGCAGTTTATTCAGTTGAGTAGTTAAGATAGAGAGTGTGAAGAATGAAGGCTTGAACAGTAGTCTCATGCTGTAAACATCTGAGTGGTAGCTGCTGGCTTTTCTTTCAGAACAAAATGCATGGTACATACAATCACTTCTCATCCCAAATATCCATCATCGGTTAGTCAAAAAACTCTAATTCTAAGCTGCTGTTTGTTGGTTTGGTTTTGTTTTACAGCGTTTATCAGTAGCTTCCAGTGTTAAAAGTTTATTCTGGTAGGAGATCTTGCCATTCCACTTCCATCAATAGTCTCTAACAGGAGCGAGTTCTGGTATGAGATTAACAGTTATATTTTTATACAATCTACTGACAATTATTTTAGGAGTATATACTAAATTGTTCAACCCATCAATATACTGACGTTCTCTGGAATACCTCAGAAGTTTGTATCTGCAGAAGGAGTTGGAAGAAGAAAATTGAGAAAGATTTGCAAGAAACAATTCAGTTGATGTTAGACATGATACTGTGTCAGTCATTTAATTTTGAAGTATACCTTAAATTCTGAAACTACTTATCAGACCTTTGAAATTACCAACTAACCTACCTCAGGTTTAAAAGCAAGCTTTTAAAGATTTTAAATACAGATAAATTTTATGGTCACATATACAAGTTAACATTAAGACTAAATAACAAAGGAGGCATTCAATACATTTTATGGTCCCAAACTAAATAGATTTTCAAAGTTTATTCAATTTCTTCATGTTCTTTTGCTACAAAATTCAACTAAGGAGTTCAGGAGAGATTTAGGAATCTTCACTATTCTTCATTATACATTTAAATGTCTGAAATTATTTTCATTTCAATCTTGAGACTCCTGCATTTGCAAATATTTAAATTAGTTTAGATTAAAAAAAATGTTCTCCTCCCCCAGATTACCCATATATACATTTTAGTTTCCTATAAGAGATTTACTAATCTCTACTGCACATGTCCATAATTTTATTCATAATTCAAAATTATGAATAAAAGAGATAAAAGATGCTGCCAGAAAAAGTCATCCATTGGTGACAGAATTGAGCAGCATTTCTAGTTACCTGAAAACACATATCATAAACCCTTTGTTTTGTGTTTCACCTTCTAAATTTTATGTGTAGCTCATCTGCTGCATTCTGGTTTCTAGTCAATTCCAGGGCAGCCAGAAGCTACTGGCCAGTTTAAGTGTTTTGTATCTTCGTAGCAAAAGAAAGGAACTCCAGAAGAAAAGGTTTAAATCAATATATGCAGGAAAGTAGAAGACCTGTATCTCAGAAAAGAATGAAATACAAGGGAAGAAACCAACCCTTGAGGAGTTTTTAAGTCAGTTTTCATGCAGGAGTCCTTTGCCCTAGCTGCACTGCTTCCTTTTGCAAAATATCCAAAATAGCCAACTAATGGAGCCCTGCCAGCACTAATGCCCAAACTATTATGGAACAATAACTTTATGGATCAAAGGTTATGATGATAATATCTTCTGACATGCAAATTTAGTCTCTCTCATGGTTAAATAAAAAATAACTGAACAGCAAACACAACGTGGTTAAGAAAATACAAGTTTTAGCACCAAAGAGGAAATAACACTGCTGAGAACAGACTGCTTATTCATATGTGTGAATGCAAGAAAAAAAATTTACATCTTTAGCTGTAGTATTTGAATATTTCTCTGTTTTTCTTACCGTCCTAAAAACTGGACTTCACCTCTGTGATGGTGAGGAATGGATTTGTACTTCCCTAAATCGCCTTCTGGTCTTGTTACATTGTATCCAGCATAGTGAACCCTGCAGTATTACACATAAACATTTTTAAAAACATCTTCTTACAACTTGCCATACAAGTTAAAGCAAAAGTGAAAAATACATATCAAATATTTTAAAGCTAAGTCTTTATGTTCACTGACATTCTCTTCCTAAAAAAAACCCCACAACACTCCAAACCCAACAAATAAAAAAGCTGGCAAAACAAAGTGCAAAAAAAAAAAAAAATTCATATTTAATATTTCCTGCTTGTTCCAGCATACAAGCATGAAAATAGCAAGAAAAAAGTATAAAAACAACTTTGTCCTTTAAAAGATATCTCTTTATATATAAACTCATGCAGACAATTTCAACAGCTCAGAAAGAACAGTTTAGGTTCATTCACTGTGAGCAGCTGGTAATGCCATGAGCAGGGCTGTCCATTGTCCAGTATGGGACTACCAATATATTCACAAATTAACCTCTCCCTCAGACACTGCCCCTAAGATATGAAACTCACGCTTACACTACCTGTCTGTGGGATGGTATTCCATAATGTTAGCAGTAAGAGTGATGCAATATGCTTATTATGGCTACCTGTTGTTATATCTGTTGTTACAAGACCTAGCTCTTGAAAACCTGCTAGTTGTCCCCAGTCCAAGAAAAAAGAACATCATACTTATCCCTTCAAATGGTATAATCTGACATTTCTGAAGCAAACTATGGAGAATTTGTCCACTTCAAACAAATTACAGAAAGGTAACAAGTGACAGAACAAAAAGCACCTAAATGGCCTCAAAGGGAGGACAGTACAGAAATGCCTAAGTACCCAAAGCTCACCTGTTCCAAAGATCATCATCTTCTCCACCCCACCCCCAAAAGGCATTTGGAAAACCATTGATCTTCTTGAATTGTTCCACTGTCAGGCCACTTACACCACCGAAGAACTCATTGTATGGAAGGCTGGAAACAAAAGACAAATTCCATATTGCTAGCTGAACTTTGATAGGGAGCCCTCTCTTTGAACAATACCTTTCCAAAAAAAAGCAGGAGCCCCAAACTAAGGACATGATCAGAGGCTGAATGTATTCACTAAGGGAAACTGGTACACAGATTGCCAGCACTAAGTAACATACACCAAGATGAACAAAGGGTTTGCTGTAGTGCCTGATTTGCATGAGAGGTGCTCTCAAACTGTAGCTCCAATTAGTATCACACATATGAAACAAAAGTCTACCAGGTATTTCAGAGGACTGATTTACACCCATAGCTGAAGTGTTAAGTGAAGCCCTCAAACTATTTGTGTTGACACCACTCAACTGAAAAAAACCTCAACCAACTGAAAAATTACAAATCACTAATGCATCAATTAAATAATTTTAATTCATTACTATATTCTACAGCACTATTATAATTTGAGAGAAACAGTTTAACAGTACATATTAAACAGTGAATGTCATGCTGATTTAAAAAAAAAAAATCCAGTTTTTAAAAGATAAACTTTTGAATCAAAAGGATCTACAGGCTTTCCTGTCAGTAAGCAACAGTATTTGCTAACACATATAATTAAGCAATAAGCAGTTGGCCAACATGAACAGCCTATCCATATAACATACTATGCCCAGCCAGTGTGATTTCCAGTCCTCCAAAGACTCTGTAAATCTAAAAAAAATTAAAACATTTAAGTATCTATATTTACTTCCATCAATATTAACTTTCATCCTTAACCCAGAAGCTGCTACATTAAAGTGGCTTTCTTTCAGAAGCAGCACACAATTTCATAAAACAAAAGTCTCTCAGGAGACACTTCCAAATCTGGAACCTTCAAGGAGTTAAGACCATCTACAAAACGATTTACCATTGCTTAGGACACAATTGCCACACTGAATAACTCCAGAATGCAAGGGGAAAGAAAATAGAAATACACAATCATGTAATTTCTGATCTCTGTGGAAACACAGGATTCAGCCAAATCTTAACAGAATGTGGAGAAGGTTGCAACTATAATTCCCTTTCAACATTTAACTGAAAGAGCAGATGTTTCAACTCCTCTCTTCCCTCTCAAAAAACCCCACATACATACCTGCAAAATAACCAACAAAAAAGCATTGCCAACCCAAAACCAGACCACCAACCAAAACCAAAACCAACTGGAATATGACAGTTAATGGGACTTTTTAAGGTTTATTTATTTTTGTATTTTATATATCAAAATTTATCAATTTTGTAAAAACTTACCTATTTTGACATTATATAAATGCCTAAAGTATTTTATAAGTACCTACAAAATAGATGAAATCTCTCATATATTCAGGTGCTAATTTATTTATTTTTAAATACACATGAAATCTTTAAACATTTGACTGCTGATTGGTTGACAGCCTGAAGTCCAGATACAGAGCCATGGTTTCAAGGCATTGCTTTTGGTCTGTTAGTTGACCAGGTTGTCAAGTTCACTAATTTCACAAATAAAGTTCAGGATAGGAAATACATACACGCAGCAAGCAATAAGCTACAGCTTTATGTGAAGTGATTTCAAGAATGCCATGAGATAGCAGAGTGTTCAGAAGCAAGTGACACATCATTAATGTAAACTGACAGAAGAGAAAGAGGTAAGAAAACTACTGGTCGCACTACATTCACCAAGTGTTAATAGAGATTGAGAGACAATATAGAAAATGGTCTGGCAGTAAGAAAATCTTCTGTTTAAAAAGTGGTATGAAACAGAAATAATAGTGTACATTTATGAGAAAATAAAGACATTTTCTTGTGATATTTTGCTGCAGATTATCTGCTTTTCTTTTGTAACAGCCAGCACAAGTGTTTATGTAGCCAGAAAACATTTCTAGTAAGTGAGGTAGGATTTTCTCCCTTGATATACAAAGCCTTTTTTTTTTCCGAGATCAACCTCACTGCAACAAGCTCAACATTGAAAATCATAAGCAATATTTTTTTAATTAGCAACACATCAAATGCAGACACTAAATTTAAATCTTTCTTTTACTAACTAAATATTCATTTCTGTAAATAGCACAGTATAAGGCTGCTTTGTTGTTTTCACCTACTGTATACAGTGTCACAAAATTCACACTCTTTTAACATTTCTGGCTATTTAAGAAATAATGTGAATAAAACTATTTCCTTACATGTACATGTACTTGTCCAGCTTTGCTGCAAAATGGCGTGGCATTTCTCCACATCCATAGTAATTTCTGTCATTTTCAGGTAAGTGATCCACATCATGGAATATGATGCAGTCCCAGACAGCATCCTTCATAGCCTCTTTGAAGCCAACATTAAAGAGCATTGCACGATTAAAAGGTTGTGTACCTGTCTTCACACAGAAAACAAAGGAGACATTGTAAAAATCAAGAAGAGACAAAAATTTCAATACTATGAGAAAAACATACTCTACCATACATACACACACCAAAAAAACAAATTGACAATGATGCCTCTTTAGACTGCTATGTCATGCTGGGCTGGCTGCATCCCAGGGTGGGGTTTGCCCTCCTGGCTGCCAGGGCACACACTGCTGACTCCTGTGAGCCAGGAGTGAGCCTGGATCCTGCTGCCAAACAGCACCCCCAGATCCCTTTGTGCGGGGCTGCTCTCCAGTCACTCCTCTCCCAGTTTACCCTTGTGCCTTGGCTTTACTCCATCCCAGGTGCAGAATCCAACATTTTGACTTATTAAATTTTGTCCCATTAATCACTGCCCAATGCTCCAATTTATCTAGAACACTCTGCAAGGCATCTCATCCTTTAAAATTCAACCACAACCTCCCAGCTGGATATCATCAGAAACTTGCTGATGGTGCACTCAGCTCCTGCATCCACTGAACGTAAGGCCCTGGAACTGAGCCCTGAATAACACTGCTGCTGACCTACTTTTTTGCCTTGAAAACTTACAATGACAATAGATTCTAAGAGGCCATCTTATTACCTATGAAATATCAGCCTATATTTGAAGGAAAGCATCATGTTTCCAGCCACTGCTTAAACTGGGGAATGGAGGTGAACTTTCCTTTTTCATTTAAAGGAGTACAAGAGTAGAACAACAATTTTAAACGTCAGCATTCATCCAAATCTTGGTAAGAGTATCAAGTCCCTTTTAGTAAGGAATCTTGAAAATCACTTTTCAAGTAGATGCTGTTACCTGTTCAACAACATAGAAGGCGAATTCCAGCCGCTGCTTCTGCAACATAGGTATCAGGTGACGGAAAAAGATTGGAAGATGCTCGTGACGATTCCGAAAAGGAATAAGGACAGCCACCTTCAGGAAAAAAAAAAAAGCTATTATGTCAGCATTTTAAAATTTTAATTTTTCACTACAGATCAAGTTTGCTGTGGCTTTTCAACTTTTACATTTAAATTGGCTCAGTGCTTTACACTAGGTTCCGCCTAGGAAAGTGTGGTGGAAATTTGCTAAAATAATTAAGAAAAAGAATTTGAGTAAAACATAAATAAGATTTTCCTTTTATGTTCACTTGCTTCTAGTTATACTTCAAGTGATAGACACATAAGACAGATTTGCATCCATATGATGAAATGTTTAACAACTACAGATAATGAACCTTTAAAAGTTCTTGATGATCCATTTCAAATTTTTCTCCTAGCTGAAGTTCCTTCTTAACACAGATGGCATACTACAAATAGTATAAGATACTATATGTATAGCACCAAAAGACTGACTGCTTGCAATGGTAAATTATTCCTATATATCAACAAGAAAAAATAAACCAAAACAGAAAATCAGCATCTAACCTTCCACCGTGGCTTACAGTCATTCGGTTTCCAGTGTCCTCCTGGTTTAATGTCTAAATCTTTTGAAAACAGTTGCTGAATTTCATCAAAACTAATTTCACTCATATTGACATCAATAAGGCCTCCTAAAGAGAGGGAAAAAACCCTTATATATTCATTTCAGTTAAGACAATTGACCTAACACTACAAGGAACATCAACGACAAATGACATCAGAAATTTGTAGCCACACTACCTACAGAAAAAAATAAACAATTTCTACTATCCTCCTGATCTTTAATTCTTACAGAATGAATTTTTAGTGTTTCCAAAAACATTCCTTCCATAAAACCTATACACAAAATACTCATTTCAGAGGACATAGAACAAGCAAAGTAATTTGAATTCTGCATCTCTTACAGAAAATTTGGGTTGCCTTTCTTATCAAGTACCACAGTTAATAATTCTACATCATCTGCACTACTGAACCTTTACTCAAATTCTGTGTGCCTTCCTGCTCCACTCACTTGCACATTAAAAGAAAATGCATCATCACTACACTCAACAAACTTCCT
Organism: Nicator chloris; assembly: GCA_013400495.1. NCBI lineage: Eukaryota > Metazoa > Chordata > Aves > Passeriformes > Pycnonotidae > Nicator > Nicator chloris. The sequence continues at coordinate 9,782 of WAAE01031627.1, read as the reverse complement.
CAATTTACATTTTAGATGATATGCACATTTCATGTAGAGCCTTCATCCATTAATTCACCACTATTTGCTTCAAGCCAATTCATAGCAATGGGCTGGATTTGAGAATTACCATTGGTAGAACTAACGACCCCAATGGGGAAAGCATTTGCAAAAGGCATGAGAGTGAAATTCAGTAAGTTATTGAATAAAGACCACAATATGACTTGAAAAAAATCAGGTTAGTACCTACTATGAGAAAATATTAACACTTAGTTGACAGCTGAAAGTTGCCAGTCATTAGCTTATGCATGTGTAAAAAGTTCAAATCTGGAAATAATGATTCACAGTAAATACCCTTAAAAGCAATAGAAAGAACCAAGGAAATCTAGGGAGAAGACTAATGTAACACTCATTGATCAGAAGCTCAAGCTTTTCTTCAGCAGCTGCTACATTCTAAATCATCAAATAAAAATCCTGAAAGAACTTTCTGACAAACACCATAAAATATTCTTCTTATTCTTGTTAGAAAGTTAAGTATTTTGGTGACGGTTGGTTTAAAGTCAGTCAAAAAATCACTCCCATTTTCTCCCATGTGTCAATACCCAAAAGATCCTATTTGTGCCAAACAGATTGTTTGTGTCACCAAATTGACTAGTTATCTAAATCTTTGGAAAATATTGAAATTTTTAGAACATACTAGGAATAACTATTGTTTCAGAAGAAGGTAGAAGATACTGCAAGAGCTATTTTAGTTTGGGATATGATTAAATATAGTACTATTTGCAAATGAAAAAGGTAACTATTTCTTAATGTAAAATCATAGGTGAAAAATTTCAATAACAGTACACTGTGGAGCTATTTCAAGAGAAGATTTAAAGAAACTCATATTTATTTAATTTTTTTAGGAAAAAGGGAAACCCAGCAGTTGCTAAAAAACCTGTAGAGATAGACACTAGAACAAGCTAGTCCTACAGAGATTTAAATAAACATCCTAAAATAATTAAAAACAATTATTTAAGAATTAGCTTAGATTATCATAATGGTTGTGTCTGAAACTCTTCAATAACCCAAAAAAGAAATCTTAAGAAATATCAAATCAAGGTCAATCATCAAAGGACCAGCATATAAACATGTACAAAATAAATTTTAAAAAATTAAAAAATTAAATTTAAAAAAAATCAATTTCAACTACCAAGAGACAGGAAAGCAACAAGAGCCTTTCAGTTTAAACACAGAATCTAAACGGAAAATAGAGATAAACAAAGGTCAATTACTACACCAGAAATGGAAGGAAATAACACATGATGTGATTCAGATACCTCAGTCTTCTGAGAAAACTTCAGATGTGATCAGATGATTACATAGAAAATGTAGATGATCACAAATCAGATGATTAGATAGAAAAATCAGATGATTAGAGAGAAAAAACCATCAAATGGCAGAACACTATTTAGATAAAGCCTTTAGATAAAGGTGCCTCTAACTGCATGGGACATGATGAAATTCCATGCAGAGTGTTTAAAAAGTAGCTATAGTAAAACCTGAAGTATTGCTACTATCAAAAGTACACAGGAGATGAGTGAATAGAAATCAGCCTTTTTTCCCTGTCACTGGTGGGGGGGAGGAGAAGGCATCTCTGTAAATAACTGCACTTATTTTTCACTAGTTCCATCAGTGTCTAGCAGGCTGCAATAAAACACATTTCTACAACCCACAAAATAAGAAAGCTGAGAAAGAAAAAAACATTTTGAAGAAGAAAATCAGAAAAAAAAAAAATTAATTCAACAAATTAGATAGATACAGAAACCAATAAAGTAAAATTAATTTAAAATAATAAAGGACGGATTGTTACTGAAAGAATAAATGAAGCATGCACAACAAAACAAGCAATACCTGGCTATGCTGGACTATGCAGAAAGACAGTCTTACAGTTTATAATGGATTGCACATTAATATGAGCCAATGCAATGTAATTGTACAAAAATAAAAAATCTCATCCCAGAATGTATTAACTGCTGCTATGTGAAAAAAAGAGAAGTTTTTCAAAACCAATTTGTTTTGTAACCAGGATTTAAGCCAGTTATGATGCTTTACAAAGAAATCAAATTAAAGACATCTACAGTGCAAAAAATTCAAGAATGACAAGAGCTTTAGAAACTATGCAGTCTGGAAAGGTTGGGATTATCAGTTTATCTACAAAGGAAAAGCCAGCCAGCCAGCCAGATTCTTGTACTGCTTCCATCTCAAAGAGGTGTTTTGCTTACGAATTACAAGAACCAGTGGGTTATAACCTGCTATACTGAGTCACACAAAAAAAGGCAATAGCTCTTCCTATTTTAAGAGCATAGGTACTTGGGACCAAATATGATTTTACCATGCCCCTTTCATGACAAAAATTTGGCAAGTTGATGCAGAGAAGAAAAATTGACTTCTATAATAACCTCAGACTAATAATTAGCATGTCAAAGTATACACAATTCAACACTCTTTCTTCCCTGGCTATCTCACACTTCTTAGAACACTTCATTAAATTAAAAGATCTTGGGAAATGCTTTATTTAGATTATAACTAGAAAGAGAGATGATGATTCAAATGGCACACATGGAAATCAAAAAGGGAAACACATATCCCTTTGTTGAAAAGCAACTTGTCCAGTGAATCATTTTCTATTAAAATTATTTTTTCTCTATTAAATTAAACAGGACAGAAGGACAGAAGAAGTACAGAGCAATTACTTACAGAAAAAACTAACAACAACAAAAAAAGATGGTAAAAGGAGAACAGCAACAAGGAGATCTGTAGAGAAATTACTGGTAGAATTACTTAGTTTTGAACTAATCTGACAGAATTCCAACTGCCAGATCCCTTGAATGTACCATTAAAAATACTAATTTATATGCATTTTTCAATCAGCAAAAACATCACATCTTGTTTCTCTGATTATCCAGATTTGCCATTTGCCGAACTTTTTGTTTCCAAAGGTATCTAAAATATTTACTATTGAAATAATTTGGTTTTATTTGCTTAGATGTTCAATATTATATAAAAATGTGGTTTTGAAAGTCAAACCCTATGTCTGGAGGGAAAGAGGTTGAAATAAGGATATTATCACACCATGGGGCTAATTACTGCCTGGTTTAAGACAGTTTCCTATATGATGTAGTTTCATCAGTAACAGCAACTGATCTATACTTTTGTCTCCATGTCTGTATATTCAAAATACAAAATAAAACTTAGAATCTGACATTATTGAAAAGAAACACAGGTAACATGCACTGTTTCTGTTTTCTTCAACAGATAGGCTCAGTTGAGATTTAAAAAAAGTTGTAATGGAATCTAGATTATCCTAATAAAATCCACTATTTTTCTTTGAAGAAAAATTGATCAGAATTCAGTTCAGCTGCCAGCAACATTTTTTGATATGATATGCTATATTAGACATTTAATTAATTACTCATGCTGAATGACAGCCCACAGATTAATTCAGGTGTCTAAAAAGAGGTTTAGAATTCTGGAATGCATCAAAAATAACTTCAGAAACTACGTGAAATTTTCTCTCTTACAAATCAATAGTTCAATTATTTGATTTCAAATTAGTAAAGGTGATTAGTAAAGGGACCAAAACTTCAGTAACACATTAGTTGCAGGCAAACTTCTGCTAAGCATCATTGTGCGTTATCGGATGTATTTTATTCATTACTCTCTGATATATATTTAGACTCCTTACAATTATATTTTATATTAAAATGACTGTGTCTTCTTCAAAATACAATTTAATTTACTAGACAACCCATTAAGGTCAGTTTAAAACTTACTCATGTAAGGCAGCTTCTCTGGACAAGGCTGGGAAGGAGAGTAGGTGAAGTTCTCTGGTAGATACATTGTTGTTTGAGCAACACAGTCACTAGAATTGTTTCCTTCAGGATAATCTTAAAAAGAAGAATTGATTTTTGTAAAAACACATTTTCCACTGAAATTGTAACATATCATCATGCAGGTGAGAGCATTAATTTTCAGTTAACAAATTCTTAGCAGCATGATTTAAAAAGCATTTTATTGCACTAGAGGAATAATAATTAAAGACAAGTATCTTTGTTACAGCTAATACAAATTTTTCCTACTAAAGTGAACTGATAAATAGTAACTATTTGACCTTGACTCCAGTTTCAGAGAAGTAGGATTTGGGTCTTAAGTTTTCATAATTGAGCTATGTCATTAATGATTGGCTTTTTTAAAAGAAAAAAAGGTCTTTAAAAATTGAATAGGAAATATTCTTACCTGTGCCATTCAGTGTAGTATTTTTGTTAGTGTACAACCTTATCATGTGTCCTATTGTTTTTACATTTTCTCTCAACATTATACCACGAGCTTGCACCATAAAGAGATACGTGTTTGCTGATAAAACAAAAAGCAATTTTGAATTTGTATTAAAATAATATATTTCCAAGTTATTGTAACATACATCTACAATGTGTTCAAAAATTTTTACTGTGTCTGAATCCATGGTCAGTGAGCAACAATTCTTTGAGATGAAAGTCCACACAGTGAAACCTAAGAGTAACAATAGAAAAGAATAAAATGGATTCATAACCATGGCTCTATTCAAACCCAAAACCTACAGACTGTCAATAGACATTTTATATGACACTTGCATTTCTCTTTAACTTACAAAAAGCAACTGAGAGTGACAAGAAAATTTAATTTACCAATAAAAACATTTTCATATGTAGATACATGTCTCATTTATAGATCTACAAAAATATCATTGAAGTATAGGACAAAAAAAAGTCTAGAAAATCTTTTAGTCTCATGTAATGGTCCCTTTTTTACTCACTAGTTAATACAACTTCCAGTCAAAATGTGCTGTTATTCATTCACTTCAAACAGCTGCTTCGTTACACAACTGTTACAAATCTCTGCCAATCTCAAAGTATTAATGTTTTATAATTATACATGAAATATTTATTATAGGCATCAACGGTGAGTAAATCAACATTCTGGGTAATTAAGTGACTCACTAACAACAACAGCATGAAATATTTCTCAGTCTCAGTCTTGCACTCAAAGCCCCAAATACGATCTCAAGACATTTCTTTGAATTCAACAGAAGTTAGTAAGTTAGAAATGAAGCTGCATTTATATCTGAGTGAGCAAATGTCTACCCAGGACTCAAAGAGCTAAAAAAATATTGCAAAGGGAAGGACAAATTTCCTTTACAGAAGGTAGCAAAGAAGGTCAAAGGGATCATCTGTCACTTCACCTAAACTAAGCCCCCAGTTGTCTGGGGGATATTTGGCTCCCTGTAACTAGTAACCACCCCAACAACAAAAAAATGCTCTGCATCTTTGTGGGGAAGAACTAAACATACCAGGGATGAGAAATAAATAAAGAGATTAAAGAAAAGTTAGAAAATTATCTCAGGATCTCCATCAGGTGATACCACCAGTTGCATGACACAAGTAACTCCAGATCAAACAATAACTTCTTACAGCCCAATGCAGAGAGTCTAGAGGCACAGAGAACTGTGCTTAAGGGACTGGGGGCACTTCCAGAGCAAAACATGGTGATTAATTCCACCACACTAGCAAACTATACTACCAGCAAACTATACTACCAGCATAATCTTTCAAGGAATACTATCTCAAAGCCCTACAATAATATCTTTATTTTTAAATGAATGAATGGGGGTGTTGTCCTGGCTTTCAAAAAACTCCTCATTAAAACAAGGAATATTAACAGCTGAAAGAAAGGCTTTGAACATGCCAAGTGCAGCGAATGGCATGTAATTCTCAAAGCCTTGGCCAGCATGGCTAGCTGTGTTTGTTAACAAGAGTTTACACGAGTGTAAAAGTTACTCAGCTGCTACGACCCTGAAGTTGTCTCAACACCTTCTGGCCACCAAAACAGAAGCAAAACAAAACAAAAAAGCTACAGCCTTGGCCTGATGACAGGTAGGAAATCCCAGAAGAAAGATTCTTACCAGGATTCAAAACAACAGATAATATTCAGATTTCCTTACACAAAAAACCTCCCAAAATTCTAAACTCAATTCACATAAAGTAACACACTGTGATTCCAATTATTTAATTCCATTTTCCATTCAAATACTAGGATTTTTAGGGTGTCTCTACCAAGCATTTAAAGCTTTTGTACAATCTGTGAATTCATATATGAAGCTACTGATTCAAGAAACCTCCTCTTTGGGAATCAACATAAAGGCAATTTGATCTGTTCCTCCAAGAACAACTGTTTACCTTCAAACAAGCAATTTCAAAATTCAAGGCTTTCCTGAAAGTAAAACCATGTGTAATTTTGCCTTTCAAATAGTACAAAAACCACTTAATTAACAAAAAAAAAATTCTTTCTTCAAATTTAAAAAAAATTTAAATTGGTATCATCCCTTCTTTTTCGCCAAATAAGTTTTTTCCTCCCATAGGTACAAATCTTCTCTTCAATATCTTCCTATTCCAACACTAAAATAAAGTGGGGGGTTTTTTTTAATATAAACCCATTAGTAAACACTGATTTCAGAGCTAACCTCTGGAAGACTGCGTGCTTTATTCTCCTTTTTAACATAATACCAAAAGCTGAAGGCACTTGAATTTTTAACTCTGCAGAAGGTTTATAGAGCTTTCAGTAGGTTTATAGAAGGATAACCTTAATTCACATAAACCAGGTGTGGTAGGTTGATGTGGCTGACAGCTAAGCCCCCACCCAGTTGCCTGCTCACTCCCCTGATGTGGGGTGGAGGAAACAATAAGAAGGACAAAAGTCTTAGGAACCTGATATAGTAAAGAACCTAGAGTAAGAATTTTCAAACAAGTCCACAACAAAGTCAAGAGGCCACGGAAATGTTCTCAATTTTTATGGGAAATGTTACTGCAGTCCAGATAATCTAGATATAAACCTTGGAAAAACAAGATTTTCTGCAAAAGCACCTACATCTTCCCTTTTGTGAAGTACAACTTACCCCTTCTGACACAGAGGAGAAAAATTCAAACAAACACACAAGACCTTTGCAACAGAGAAAGCTAGAAAAGGCATTTGTCTCAAAAAGAGACACCATGAAAAGACGCAATTGAAAAAAGAAACCCAACCAGGTAAAGTCTGCTGCCACCTTGGCTTAAGTATGCAAGAGCTGCTCTTGCGACCAGGAAGATCTAACCTTGCCATGTTTTTATCAAGTAATTCTTGTAGTCTGCCTCCTCTTTCTGGCTCAGCTGCTTGTCAACACTATCCAACTCCACCAAATACATCAGCACAATGAAACATTCTCCTTTCTGGGGAGTCTTTTTCCCACTGTCTGGCTCTCCAGCACAATCACAATTACAAGGAGTACAGATCTGCTCAGTTTATACCACTATCATTCAGCAGCTTGAGCAGCCAACTAATTATGTCAGAAGGTAAAATAAAACATCAGGCAAAAATCAAAGATATTAATTTAGTCCTAAAAAGAAATCTCATCTACTGACGCAGGTCAGTTGGCAAAGACCTGTGACAAAGTGCACACTTCACGTGTCACCTCGACCAGCAGCAACAAAGTATTCAACCCGCACGGGCCAGAAGTGCTACAGAGAAACACAGCTTTTCTTCCAGGGGGGTGGGCATCACTGCCAGCAGAAGGCAGCCAGATAAAACTCCAGAAAGTTCCTGGTGTGCCGTGATGGCAACTTCCTGCCACAAATGCCAGAGCCAGTGAGGGGAAGTGATCTGCAAAGCCTCATACTTACCAAGGAGGAGGGGTTCACTGGGGATATGAAGATCAAAGGCAGCCTTGGCTGCAGAGATCATGAGATGGTGGAGTGCGGGATCCTAGGGGCAGGAAGAAGCAAAAGAAAGCTCACAACCCTGGACTTCAAGAGAGCAAACTTTGGCCTCTTAAAAAATCTGTGTGATGGAGTCCCATGGGAAAGCCCTCAAATGAAGATAGGGACAAGAAAGCTGGGTAATATTCAGCGATAATCTCCTTCAAGCTTACAAGAGATCCATCCCAATGACCATGAAAACAGGTAAAATGTCTATCCTGCATGGATGAACAAGGACACAGAAAAAAAAAATCAAACATAAAAATAATACAGTGGGAGGGAGCAACAGGTAATGCAGGAGGAATGCAGAAAAAAATATCTGAGCATCCAGGCATGCAGTTAGGAAAGCTAAAGCCCAAAGGGAACTGAGTCTGGCCAGACAGCCTGGGATGTCAAAGACAAGAGGAAGCATTTCTGTAAGTACATAGATGACAAGAAGAAAACTCAGGAGAATGTGAACCCACTGCTCAACGAGACAGACACATGGATAAGTCTGCAATACTGAATGTCATCTTTTCTCAGTCTTTATTAACAACACCAGTCTTCAGGAAGTCCAACCCCCTGAGACCAGTCTGGAGCGAGGAAGTTGTACTCTTGGCCTTTAAAAAATTCTGAAGCAAACAGGACACAGGTTAAGTCCATAGGCCATTATGGGATGTATCAAGTGCTAAGGGAGATGGCAGATGTCATTGCACAGCCACTCCTGACCGTCTTTGATCGATCAGGATGAGAGGGAGAAGTGCCTGAGGACTAGAGGAAAGCAAATGTCACTCCTATCTTCAAGAAGGAAGACCCAGGGAAGTACAGCCTGATCAGCCTCACCTTGATCCCTGGGAAGGTGATGGAGCAGATAATCCTGGAAACCATTCTTCAGGTACATGAATGACAAGAAAATCATCAGGAATAGTCAACCAGCTGGGTAATCTTCTCTGATGAAAGCTAGATAAGGAAAGAGCAGGGGGCATTGTCTACCAGGACTTCAGTAAGGCCTTTCACACTCTATCCCACAAGACCCTCACAGACAAAGTGCTGATATACAGGCTGGCTGAGCAAACAGTGAGCTGGATCAAAAGCTGACTGACCAAGCCCAAAGGGTGAGGTCAGTGACCAGTGATGTACCCCAGGGGTCAATACCAGGTTCATTCCTGTTTAACACATTAATTACCTAGATGACAGGCAGAACATAACCTTACAAAGTTTATTTATGACACAAAAATGGGGTAAGTAGCTGATATACCAAAGGGCCATGCTGTCATCCAGAGGTACCTCAGCAGGCTGGAGAAATGTGCTGACACAAACTTCACGAAGTTCACAAAGAACAGTGCAAATTTCTGCATCTGGGGAGGAACAAGCCCATTCACCAAGTTATGCTTAGGGGCATCCAACTGGAAAGCAGGGTGACAGGCTTTGGAGGTCCTGGTGGACATAAGGTGGAACATGACCCAGCAATGTGCTGCAAAGAAAGCCAACAGCATCCTGGCATGCATTAGGAAGACTGCTGCCAGCAGGTCAAGGTGATCCTTCACAGCCTTCACTCAGCAGTGTTCAAACCACACCTGGTATAGTGTCCAGTTCTGAACTCCAGAGTGGAATAGAGAACATGGACATCATGGAGAGCATCCAACAACAGGCCATGAAGAAGACAAAGGGACTGAAGTATCGCTCCTATGAGGAAAGGCTGAGAGAGCAGGGATTGTTGAGCCCAAAAGAGGAAGCTCAGGGCATCATATGAAAGTGTACAAAGGGCGGGTGCATATGTATACAATATATATGAAGGGAAGGTGCAAAAAGGGACAGAGCCAGCCACTTTTCAGTGGTGCTCAGGGACAGAACCAGAGGCAGTGGGCACAAACTGAAACACAGGATGTTCCACCTGAACACCAGGAAACATTCCTATACTGTGAGGGGGATGGAGCACTGGCACAAGTTGCTCACAGTGGTTGTGGAGAATATCCTCAGAAATATTCTAAAGCCTTCTGGACACAGTCCTGGGCAACT